>SJYX01002472.1:137287-194634 GCA_006410675.1 Oreotragus oreotragus
GAAAAAAAAAAAAGAAAGAAAAGAAAAGAAAAACTTGCTCTTTGGAAGAAAAGCTATAAAAAAAAATCTAAACAGTGAAAGCAGGGGAATCACTTTGCTGACAAAGGTCTTTATAGTCAAAGCTATGGTTTTTCCACTAGTCATGTGTAGATGTGAGAGTTGGTTCATAAAGAAACCTGAGAACTGAAGAATTGATGCTTTTGGACTGTGACATTGGAGAAGACTCTTGAGAGTCCCTTGGACAGTAGGGAGATCAAATCAGTTAATCCTAGAGGAAATCAACCCTGAATATTCATTAGAAGGGCTGATGCTGAAGCTCTAATACTTTGCCTATCTAGTGGGAAGAGCTGATTCATCAAAAAAGCCCTTGATGCTGGGAAAGATTGAAAGTAAAAGTAAAAGAGAGTGACAGAGGATGAGATGGTTGGATGGAACACCAACTCAATGGACATGAGTTTGAGCACACTCTGAGAGATAGTGAAGGACAGGGAAGCCTGGCGTGCTGCAGTTCATGGGGTAGCAAAGAGTTAGGACTTGGCGACTGAACAACAAAAATAATATATATGACACAATTCTGATGATCTCTCTCTTTTTGTGAAACTTTTTATAGATTATGTATTTCAGGAAATCACATTATTTCATCAGAGTTATCAAATATGTGGACTAGAGTAATTTATAATATGCTTTTACTATTATTTTAATGATTATGTCATGGTAATGATAATCCATCTTTCCTTTATATTATTGGTAATTTACATCTTCTCTCTTTATTTCTAGTCAGACTTGTTATAGTTTAATAGTTTTATTGATATTTCCAAAGACATAGGTTTTAGTTTTCTCAACTTTATTACTTTTCTGCCTTCAATTAAAGTGATTGCTATATTTAAACTTTTTTAAAATGTATTTTGACTTAGGTTTAAATTGTTTTATTTCCTTTTTTACTAAAGTTGATACTTATATTGTCCATTTTAGATCATCCTTATTTTTATTTTTTTAACATAAATTTAGTTATTTTAATTGGAGGTTACAATATTGTATTGGTTTTGCCATACATCAACATGAATCCACCACAGGTATACACGTGTTCCTCATCCTGAACCCCTCTCCCTCCTCCCTCTCCATACCATCCCTCTGGGTCGTCTCAGTGCACCAGCTCCAAGCATCCAGTATCATGCATCGAACATAGATTTNTGTATTGGTTTTGCCATACATCAACATGAATCCACCACAGGTATACACGTGTTCCTCATCCTGAACCCCTCTCCCTCCTCCCTCTCCATACCATCCCTCTGGGTCGTCTCAGTGCACCAGCTCCAAGCATCCAGTATCATGCATCGAACATAGATTTCCCTTTAAGAACTATTTATACATTCCACTATTTTGATAAGTTCTATTTTCATTTTCAGTTAGTTCAAGTTGAGAAACTTCTTTGACTCATGTATTATTTAGACATGCATTGCTAATTCTCCAAATAACTTGAGAGTTTCCAGCTACTTTCTGTTATTGATTGCTAGTTTAATTTTACCGTGGTCTTCAAACAAACTTTGTGTGATTTCCATTCTAGAAGGTTTGTTACAATGCTTTATGTGTCAGAATGTGGTCATCTTGACAATGTTTTATGGATCAGAATGTGGAGTACCTTGGTGATTGTTCCATGTGAGCATGAGAAAAGGCATGATGCTTTTGTATGATGGAGAAGGTTTAAAATATTCATTAGATCAAGTTGACTGATACTGCAGCTTTGATCAATCATATTAATATTAATTAACTATTGCTAGTATGTAAGAAATGCTAAGATTGAGCAAAAAGAAAACATGAAGAATGAAAAGTTTGGAAAAGAGGGAAAAAGATCTTCAAATGAGTATGTAGTGTGTTTGAATTTCTTTCCTCCACTGGATTAAAACAACAGTGACTTTTAAATTTCCTTAAATGCATATTAAAATAATTGCATAAAATGAGATATATGCATAAGATAATAAAATACTAGTAAATTAAAGAAACATTTTTATTTATATTTTCATTTGAAATACAATTGATCTACTATATTTAAGAACAATTGATGAAATCTCAAAAAAATCCTTTAATCAGTGTTAGAAGAAATCAACATTTGTTGGAAACATTTGAACCAAGATGTTTTTTTCTTTGCAACTACAAAAATACACGTTTTTGGATTTCTCACAACTCGTACTAGTTCCCATNTAAGAAACAATGAGACAATCGCGCTGAACACGAGCGGGAGGTAGCGCACCCTCTTGGGACCCCCGCCCTCCGCCGGCACCACAGCTCCCTTAGGCCGCCAGGTTTCCTACTGGGGTATCCAGCGGCTCAGGGCCGATGGCCACCACCGGCGCGGTGCTGCTTCCCTCAAAGCCAGAGGACTCTGGGGATGGAGAGCCGTTCTCCTAGGGAGTCGGAGGCGTTTGTGGTTGGGCGCAATCTGGGCCTGCCGAAGAAAGTCTACCGCATCATCGGCCTGGGTTCAGGGTGACCCCGGGCCACTGCGGTGGATGGGGAATTGCCGGAATGGGTCGGAGGCACCCCTTATGCTCCCCCCTCCTAAGCAGGCGACCTCCGGCCCCAACCTCAGTGCCACAGAACCTTAAATAGAAGAAAATGTGTTGACTAGTGAATCCCTGCCTTTAAGCGAGCGGCGGCACATACATGGTTCTAAGAAACGTTTTTCTCTCTTTTCTGACCCTCAGCCTGACAGAATTAAATAATATACAGGGTTTCCAACCATCCCCCAAAGGATCTGCTGCTGCCAGAATTCAAACAGCTCGTTCACATCACGTACTTTACCACTTTGCTTTTCTCTTCCAATTTTTAAAATTGAAACAAATTCTAACGAGATAAGGAGAAAAAATAACACTTCTGTCCTGGGCAAGTTGCTTAACTGCTTTAGGTTTCGATTTCCTCTGTAAAAGGAGTTGGACTACATGACCCCGCGAAAGACCAGATTCCTTTTTATAACAACTATTTGGTAATGTCCCCTTTAACCATACTGAAATAGTACACCACAGATAATATAACCTAACAACACACAATTTCAAAAAACACGACATAACTGGAGAATAAAAGCAAAATTATAATAAAGCAATATATTTTAATATATGAATGCTCCCACACAGGGGCACTAAATGACGATAGATACCTGCCTAGCGCAGTCACAAATGCAAACTGAAAAAAGTGTTTTCACAATTCAAATACCATAAACAATGTTACATTGGTGACCTTAGTTTCCAAAATGGCAAACTCTTGGTAATGTTTGAAACAAAAACACAATAGTCTTCCCTCAAGTGATAGTTTTATTCCTAGAATTCAGTGTATATCGAAACTGGGTAAAAATATTTTTGTCTATAGGTAAAATATAGTGTGTGTTCTAAGCTTATATCATGATGAACTGTTTTTTCCATTGGGTCAATTTTTCTCTGTATGAGACAGTTCAGATTTGAACTGTCAGATATTGAACTATTCAGATATTGCTAGAATATCTAGCAAACCTGGTCTCTGCTCACTAACTTTAGTAGCCCTTGCCAATCATTGCAACAGCCAAATATATATTTTTTTTTTTCACAATGCCCCCTTGAGAACTATTAAGCTTAATAATGATCATTAAAGTCCCTTTCAGCCCTACAAGCACCGGTGAGGTGAGTTTTCACTTGGTTTTGCTTCCTTTTCGTATGGACCAGAGTAAACATTTGAAAGCCCAGAGTTCCGACAGTTCAAACTGCATATAGCAAGGATGGGATGTTCTGAGTACCCAGTTCAGTTCAGTTCAGTCGCTCAGTCGTGTCCAACTCTGCGACCCCATGAATCGCAGCACGCCAGGCCTCCCTGTTCATCACCATCTCCCGGAGTTCACTCAGACTCATGTCCATCGAGTCCGTGATGCCATCCAGCCATCTCATCCTCGATCGGCCCCTTCTCCTCCTGCCCCCAATCCCTCCCAGCATCAGAGTCTTTTCCAATGAGTCAACTCTTCTGCTTTTAAGTAGAGCCAATTAAAAGGTACTGCCATGGGAGTATCTAAAAGAATTAAAATATATAGCCGTTTCCCATTTTCAATTAACCCCTGCTCAC
Source organism: Oreotragus oreotragus (assembly GCA_006410675.1). Taxonomy (NCBI): domain Eukaryota; kingdom Metazoa; phylum Chordata; class Mammalia; order Artiodactyla; family Bovidae; genus Oreotragus; species Oreotragus oreotragus. The sequence continues at coordinate 141,368 of SJYX01002472.1, forward strand.
AGGCATTCTCAGTTCAAACCACTGGCATGTTTTGTTAATCAATTTGTTATCATTGGAATATCAATTTGGAAAGGAAGCAAAGTAAACATAAAGCTCTGTTTTCAAACGCATTCATTCTGAAAAAGGATGGACGCAATTGAGGTAGCTAAATGAGCCAACTTTCACAACACCCGGAATGACTTTACCTCTAAGCAGGTATTTGCATATCTTTTCCATTAGGCCCTTTTTGTAGGTTTTATTTTTGTTTGGCCACACTGTGCGGCTCGCTGGATCTTAATTCCCCAACCGGGGATGGAACTTGCACTCTCTGCAGTGAAAGTAAGGAGTCTTAACCACTGACCTGGACCGCCAGGGAACTCCCGTCACAAGGCCCTTCTTTGTGAATTTTATTTGAAGGGACCTAAAAATAGTTACGAAAAGCTGAAGCCAAAGAAACTTTTTTCACAAGTTCCTTTTCTTACATTCCCAGGCATTGTTAAGCCGAGCACCCATACTGAAACAAATATACTATTTACACCACCCCGACTCTTGTTCCCTCCTCACCCCGCCATTGGGAGCAGATCGCCTGCCATTCTACTGCTTACAAGCTGTGTGACTGGGGGTAACTTACTTGACATCTTAGAGCCTCAGGTTCTTTGTCTATAAGGTTAGAATAAAAATAGCTTAGTTTCTGCCTCAAAACGTGGTTGGGATTCAAGGGCTCATGCATGAAAGGAGTGAGAATATTTCTATATCTATCTCTCCGTTGTCTCAACTACCCCAGCAGAGTAGGTTGCTGGGCTCCAAGAATACTCGCTGTTCAAGTCTCCACTGTAACGCTCACTGTGTTGTACTGCAGTTGGGTGTGAGCCCACGGAGGAAAGGGAACTTGTCCCACCCCAGGACTGCACAAGGTGTGGTACACACAGAGGCCCAATAGATGTTAAAGATGAATGAACACTGCAGATATTCGGCCTCAGCAACATATGGGACATGTTACATCCATTATTTTGCTTCCACACACGGCTTTAGGAAAATTTCATCACCACTCTCTGAGACTAAGATAGACTGAAATCACATTATCGTGATGCAAATAAAATAAAATGTCCAAGTAGCCTAAAACCTCACAGAAAGATAATTACAGTAGTCTGCAACTCGAAGAAAAACAGTAATAAGAGGAATTCCAGGAGACAGAAACCTCAGAGCCTTTAATCAACCTCATGATTGCCAGTCATTTTTCTGCAAGGTCCAGGAGGCCTTTTGGGTCCAACTGACCCACACTTCCCTTTAGTGTGGATAGTGAATAAAGTTCAAGGAGGGCAGAACTCCCCTGTAATCAGAACGATAATTATAGGTGTAGAGTTAAAGCTGTTGTCGAGTGAGTCTCCTTTTACGTTTTAAAGTGTAATTGCCTTTTTGAGTGTTTGTTTGTTTGTTTGTGGCTTCAGATACAACTGGTTAAGCTTCCAATGCCAGGTGATTTACAGTAATTAAGAAGATGTTACTATGAAGGCAGATAAAAGTTCTAAAGGGAAAAGAGGAGTCCTAGGCTGTATGATATTGTTGTACACTTTCATTCTCCAAGGATGAGAGGTGGTACATACAAAACCAGCTTTGTTTTAGGCAGTTATTATACTCCCCAACGGGCTTCCCTCAGTGGTAAAGAACCCGCCTTTAAATGCAGGAGACGGAGACATGGGTTCAATCCCTGGGTTGGGAAGATCCCCTAGAGAGGGAAATGGCAACTCTCTTCAGTATTCTTGGCTGGGAGATCGAGTGGACAGAGGATCCTGGCAGTCTACAGTCCACAGGGTCGCAGAGAGTCAGACACGACTTGGCGACTAAACGACAACAGTGTACTCCCAAATAGCAGATCTGGCCTGGAATCTGCTTTCCTTTCACAGAGATGGCAAGATTAAAAACAAAATTATATTGGAGGGCATCTTCTCTACAACTAACATTGCTAAAAATATCTTCAAACAGAAGACTCCAGTGTCCTTCTGCCTTCATTCATGCGAAGTGATTGGGCAGTAATAGGACTAAATAACAAAGAACCCTTGGGTGGAGCTGCCTTGCTTTGAGAGAAAAGACAAGAGGTCCTGGAAATACAGCAAAGGGATCACAGACCTTCAAAATTCCTTGCTGTGTCTTAAGTAATAGGGGCATTTTTAGCAGTTTCTCTCTCAGATGATAAAGAACTTGGCCATGACCTCACAGATAAGGCTGAATAGCAGTCCTTGTGTTGGAATTACAATCATTTCTCTGTATCCATGGGGAATTGGTTCCAGGATCCCACTCAAATACTCAAATCCTCAGATGCTCAAGTCCCTTATATAAAACGGCATAGTATTTGCATATAAGCTATGCATATCCTCCCATATACAGGCAAACTTCGGAGATTTCAGGTTCAGTTCCAGGGCACCACAATAAAACGAATATTGCAATAACTCGAGTCATACACTTTTTTTTGCTTTCTCAGTATGTATAGAAGTTATGTTGGGAGTTCTCTGCAGTCCAGTGGTTAGGACTCCACACTGTCACTGCTGAAGGCTTGGGTTCAATCCTTAATCCCACAAGCTGCACAGCGCGGCTCCAAAAGGAAATTAGTTATGTTTACACTGTACTGTAGTGTATTAAGTGTGCAATAGCATGTTTAAAAAAAGGACATACCTTAATTTTAAAAAACTTCATTGCTAAAAATGTTAACCGTCATCTGAGCTTTCAGAGTCGTCCTCTTTTTGCGATAGTAATATCAAAGACCATTGATCACAGATCACCATAACAAATGTAATAACGAAAAAGCTTGAAATATTGTGAGAATTACGAAAATATGACACAGAGAGATGAAGCGAGCAAATGCTGTTGGTAAAACGATCCCCAGAAACTTGCTCCATGCGGGCTTGCCACAGACCTTCAATTTGTAACAAATTATCTCAGAAGCACAGGAGAAAGAGATGTGCCTGTACCTGACACCATCTCTTGATTACTTATAAAACCTAATACAATATAAAGACTCTGTAAATAGTTGTAAACATGGCTTCCCAGGTGGCAGTAGTGGTAAAGAGCCCGCCTGCCAACGCAGGAGACATAAGAGACTCGCGTTCGAACCCTGGATCCCTGGAGGAGGGCATGGCACCCCACTCCAGTATTCTTGCCTGAAGAATCCCATGGACAGAGGAGCCTGGCGGGCTACAATGCAGGTCTGTGGGGTCCAAAGAGTCGGACATGACTGAAGCGACTTAGCAGGCACACATGCAAAAATGGTTGTAAATACAATGTAAATGTTATGTAAATAGTTGCTTGAAAAGTGAAGCAGTCGTGTCCGTCTCTTTGTGACCCCATGGACTGTAGTTTATCAGGCTCCTCCGTCCATGGGATTTTCCAGGCAATAGTACTGGAATGGGTTGCCATTTCCTTCTCCAGGGTATCTTCCCGACCCAGGGATCGAACCCTGATCTCCCTTATTGTAGACAGATGCTTTACTGTCTGAACCACCAGGGAAGTCCTTGCCACAGGGCAAATTCAAGTTTTGCTTTAGGAACCTTTATGGAATTTTTTTCCGTTAATATTTTCCTTCTTTGGATACAGAACTAGAAGATTTGAAGGGCCAACTGTACGTACTCTGAGCTTCCGGAAATTAATTCACTTTCCCCTACCCCTTTCGATTTGGTGATTATTACTCCCTATAAACCTTGATAGCTAGTAGGTTTAATCATTTTTAAAGTTTTTAAAATCTTTTCAATGTTTTAATTTTTATTCCTGCAAAGACGTCTTGTTTTGACTCTAATTTTGAGATTAATAATAAGAAATATATACAGCATTTGGTCTTTGACCTTGTTCCTGGCACAGAGCTCCTAAAACCCTAGGAATTTCCTGTGACGGGAGTGATTAAAGGTCTTTTGTTATGTTAATGAGGTGGCTTTGTGAAGGCTGCTAAAGATGGGGGCTGGTTGCCAGAGAAGGCAATCACGTGATTAGAGGGTGGGAACATTCAGTCCCACGCCTTCATGTCTGGGGAGAGGAGAGAGGCTGGAGACTTCAATTGTTCTGTCACTCAGTCGTGTCCGACTCTTAGCAGCCCCACTGACTGCAACATGCCAGGCTTCCCCGTCCTTCGCTATCTCCCGGAGTTTGCTCAAACTCAAGTCTATTAAGTTGGTGATGCCATCCTCTGTCACCCCCTTCTCCTCCTGCCCTCATTCTTTCCCAGGGTCAGGATTTTTCCCAGTGAGTCAGCTCTTCGATTCAAGTGGCCAAAGTATTGGAGCTTCAGCTTCAGCATCAGTCCTTCCAATGAATATTCAGGGTTGATTTCCTTTAGGATGGACTGGCTTGCTCTCTTTGCAGTCCAAGGGACTCTCAAGAGTCTTCTCCAGTACAACAGTTGGAAAGCATCAATTCCTCAGCACTCAGCCTTCTTTATGGTCCAACTCACATCTGTACGTGACTACTGGAAAAACCATAGCTTCGACTGTATGGACTTTTGTTGGCAAAGTGATGTCTCTGCTTTTTAATACACTGTCTGTGTCTGTCATAGCTTTTCTTCCAAGGAGCAAGCGTCTTTTAATTTTGTGGTTGCAGTCACTGTACGCAGTGATTTTGGGGCCCTCTGGGGAGGGGAGAGAGGCTGGAGAGTGAATTCAATTACCAGTGGCCAATGATTTAATCCATCATGCCTACATAATGAAACCTCCATGCTGCTGCTGCTGCTGCTAAGTCACTTCAGTCGTGTCCGACTCTGTGCGACCCCATAGACGGCAGCCCGCCAGGCTCCCCCGTCCCTGGGATTCTCCAGGCAAGAACACTGGAGTGGGTTGCCATTTCCTTCTCCAATGCATGAAAGTGAAAAGTGAAAGTGAAGTCGCTCAGTCTTATCCGACTCTTAGCGATCCCATGGATTGCAGCCTACCAGGCTCGATCCCATGGATTGCAGCCTACCAGGCTCCTCCGCCCATGGGATTTTCCAGGCAAGAGTACTGGAGTGGGTTGCCATTGCCTTCTCCGGAAACCTCCATAAACACCCCAAAAGACTGGTTTCGGAGAGTTTCCAGGTTGGGGTGGAAACTTGTGCCCTTTTCCCATAGCTTACCCTATGCTCTCTCTTTCATCTGGCTGTCTCTAAGCTACATCCTTTTATAATAAATTGGTAATCTAGTAAGTAAAATGTTCTTTTTGAGTTCTGGGGGCCACTCTGATGAATTAATTGAACCCTAGGCAGGGGTGGGGGACAGGCAGGGGTATTGGAGCCTCCATTCTGTAGTCCTGTGATCAGAAGCGCAGGTGACACCTGAATTTACAATTGTTTTCTTAAGTGGGGGGAGCCACAGTCTCCTGAGACTGAGCCCTTGGCCTGTGGGGCCTGCTTCTCCAGGTAGATGGTGTCAGAACTGAGTTGAATTGTAGGACCCAGCTGGTGACAGAGAATTGCAGGGTGATGGGGGAAAACAAACATACATTGTGATTGCAGCCAGAATTGTACTGTCCAGCCTATTGCTCTATTAAGAACTATCGAATCTGGTTCCTAGATAGAACCATGGAGCTTCTGTGAATTCTCCCTTCACACTGGCCATTCTAATATTATAAAGCAAAAAGGCAGGGAAGATTCATCCTGGAAATACAGTTTAATTACAGACAGTCTGTGAGTGTCACCACATACACAGGGCAGGTGACTCCTCCTGGGATGTGGAGTCCGGAGAAGGTGCTTTGGAACTCTTCTTCTTGTTCTCTGGGAAGCTGAAGAGCTGCAGGTTCAACGGTTTTCTAGGTCTATTTAGAAGCACTATTCTAAGTGCTTCAAACGTAGTTAGCTCGTCGAATTCTCCCAGCAGCCCTCGAGGAAGGTACGGTACCTCACCTCCACCCGAGGTGTACAGATGAGAGGCCCCAGGACTTGCTGTGGTTCTCACAAAAGGCTAGTAAGGCTAGTGAGACCAGAGCATCTCAGACCCCTCAAACTCAGGCAGTCCTATATCGGACAAAATGACTTCCTCCTACGGTCTTTATCTCGGATAAGAGCATCATCATCTCTTAAGATTTAGACTTAAAACCACTGTGTCTGTTCTCTCCTCCCCGCTAACCATAAACAGTCCCTTTCTCTTTTCTACCTATGCCTCTCAAATTGGTCTCCTTTTCTCACTCCCAAGTTTAAGCCTTTTTTTTTTTTAACTTTCACATTAGTAGTGAGCATTCTTTTTTTTTTTTTTTTTNTTCAAACTGCATATAGCAAGGATGGGATGTTCTGAGTACCCAGTTCAGTTCAGTTCAGTCGCTCAGTCGTGTCCAACTCTGCGACCCCATGAATCGCAGCACGCCAGGCCTCCCTGTTCATCACCATCTCCCGGAGTTCACTCAGACTCATGTCCATCGAGTCCGTGATGCCATCCAGCCATCTCATCCTCGATCGGCCCCTTCTCCTCCTGCCCCCAATCCCTCCCAGCATCAGAGTCTTTTCCAATGAGTCAACTCTTCTGCTTTTAAGTAGAGCCAATTAAAAGGTACTGCCATGGGAGTATCTAAAAGAATTAAAATATATAGCCGTTTCCCATTTTCAATTAACCCCTGCTCACAGGCATTCTCAGTTCAAACCACTGGCATGTTTTGTTAATCAATTTGTTATCATTGGAATATCAATTTGGAAAGGAAGCAAAGTAAACATAAAGCTCTGTTTTCAAACGCATTCATTCTGAAAAAGGATGGACGCAATTGAGGTAGCTAAATGAGCCAACTTTCACAACACCCGGAATGACTTTACCTCTAAGCAGGTATTTGCATATCTTTTCCATTAGGCCCTTTTTGTAGGTTTTATTTTTGTTTGGCCACACTGTGCGGCTCGCTGGATCTTAATTCCCCAACCGGGGATGGAACTTGCACTCTCTGCAGTGAAAGTAAGGAGTCTTAACCACTGACCTGGACCGCCAGGGAACTCCCGTCACAAGGCCCTTCTTTGTGAATTTTATTTGAAGGGACCTAAAAATAGTTACGAAAAGCTGAAGCCAAAGAAACTTTTTTCACAAGTTCCTTTTCTTACATTCCCAGGCATTGTTAAGCCGAGCACCCATACTGAAACAAATATACTATTTACACCACCCCGACTCTTGTTCCCTCCTCACCCCGCCATTGGGAGCAGATCGCCTGCCATTCTACTGCTTACAAGCTGTGTGACTGGGGGTAACTTACTTGACATCTTAGAGCCTCAGGTTCTTTGTCTATAAGGTTAGAATAAAAATAGCTTAGTTTCTGCCTCAAAACGTGGTTGGGATTCAAGGGCTCATGCATGAAAGGAGTGAGAATATTTCTATATCTATCTCTCCGTTGTCTCAACTACCCCAGCAGAGTAGGTTGCTGGGCTCCAAGAATACTCGCTGTTCAAGTCTCCACTGTAACGCTCACTGTGTTGTACTGCAGTTGGGTGTGAGCCCACGGAGGAAAGGGAACTTGTCCCACCCCAGGACTGCACAAGGTGTGGTACACACAGAGGCCCAATAGATGTTAAAGATGAATGAACACTGCAGATATTCGGCCTCAGCAACATATGGGACATGTTACATCCATTATTTTGCTTCCACACACGGCTTTAGGAAAATTTCATCACCACTCTCTGAGACTAAGATAGACTGAAATCACATTATCGTGATGCAAATAAAATAAAATGTCCAAGTAGCCTAAAACCTCACAGAAAGATAATTACAGTAGTCTGCAACTCGAAGAAAAACAGTAATAAGAGGAATTCCAGGAGACAGAAACCTCAGAGCCTTTAATCAACCTCATGATTGCCAGTCATTTTTCTGCAAGGTCCAGGAGGCCTTTTGGGTCCAACTGACCCACACTTCCCTTTAGTGTGGATAGTGAATAAAGTTCAAGGAGGGCAGAACTCCCCTGTAATCAGAACGATAATTATAGGTGTAGAGTTAAAGCTGTTGTCGAGTGAGTCTCCTTTTACGTTTTAAAGTGTAATTGCCTTTTTGAGTGTTTGTTTGTTTGTTTGTGGCTTCAGATACAACTGGTTAAGCTTCCAATGCCAGGTGATTTACAGTAATTAAGAAGATGTTACTATGAAGGCAGATAAAAGTTCTAAAGGGAAAAGAGGAGTCCTAGGCTGTATGATATTGTTGTACACTTTCATTCTCCAAGGATGAGAGGTGGTACATACAAAACCAGCTTTGTTTTAGGCAGTTATTATACTCCCCAACGGGCTTCCCTCAGTGGTAAAGAACCCGCCTTTAAATGCAGGAGACGGAGACATGGGTTCAATCCCTGGGTTGGGAAGATCCCCTAGAGAGGGAAATGGCAACTCTCTTCAGTATTCTTGGCTGGGAGATCGAGTGGACAGAGGATCCTGGCAGTCTACAGTCCACAGGGTCGCAGAGAGTCAGACACGACTTGGCGACTAAACGACAACAGTGTACTCCCAAATAGCAGATCTGGCCTGGAATCTGCTTTCCTTTCACAGAGATGGCAAGATTAAAAACAAAATTATATTGGAGGGCATCTTCTCTACAACTAACATTGCTAAAAATATCTTCAAACAGAAGACTCCAGTGTCCTTCTGCCTTCATTCATGCGAAGTGATTGGGCAGTAATAGGACTAAATAACAAAGAACCCTTGGGTGGAGCTGCCTTGCTTTGAGAGAAAAGACAAGAGGTCCTGGAAATACAGCAAAGGGATCACAGACCTTCAAAATTCCTTGCTGTGTCTTAAGTAATAGGGGCATTTTTAGCAGTTTCTCTCTCAGATGATAAAGAACTTGGCCATGACCTCACAGATAAGGCTGAATAGCAGTCCTTGTGTTGGAATTACAATCATTTCTCTGTATCCATGGGGAATTGGTTCCAGGATCCCACTCAAATACTCAAATCCTCAGATGCTCAAGTCCCTTATATAAAACGGCATAGTATTTGCATATAAGCTATGCATATCCTCCCATATACAGGCAAACTTCGGAGATTTCAGGTTCAGTTCCAGGGCACCACAATAAAACGAATATTGCAATAACTCGAGTCATACACTTTTTTTTGCTTTCTCAGTATGTATAGAAGTTATGTTGGGAGTTCTCTGCAGTCCAGTGGTTAGGACTCCACACTGTCACTGCTGAAGGCTTGGGTTCAATCCTTAATCCCACAAGCTGCACAGCGCGGCTCCAAAAGGAAATTAGTTATGTTTACACTGTACTGTAGTGTATTAAGTGTGCAATAGCATGTTTAAAAAAAGGACATACCTTAATTTTAAAAAACTTCATTGCTAAAAATGTTAACCGTCATCTGAGCTTTCAGAGTCGTCCTCTTTTTGCGATAGTAATATCAAAGACCATTGATCACAGATCACCATAACAAATGTAATAACGAAAAAGCTTGAAATATTGTGAGAATTACGAAAATATGACACAGAGAGATGAAGCGAGCAAATGCTGTTGGTAAAACGATCCCCAGAAACTTGCTCCATGCGGGCTTGCCACAGACCTTCAATTTGTAACAAATTATCTCAGAAGCACAGGAGAAAGAGATGTGCCTGTACCTGACACCATCTCTTGATTACTTATAAAACCTAATACAATATAAAGACTCTGTAAATAGTTGTAAACATGGCTTCCCAGGTGGCAGTAGTGGTAAAGAGCCCGCCTGCCAACGCAGGAGACATAAGAGACTCGCGTTCGAACCCTGGATCCCTGGAGGAGGGCATGGCACCCCACTCCAGTATTCTTGCCTGAAGAATCCCATGGACAGAGGAGCCTGGCGGGCTACAATGCAGGTCTGTGGGGTCCAAAGAGTCGGACATGACTGAAGCGACTTAGCAGGCACACATGCAAAAATGGTTGTAAATACAATGTAAATGTTATGTAAATAGTTGCTTGAAAAGTGAAGCAGTCGTGTCCGTCTCTTTGTGACCCCATGGACTGTAGTTTATCAGGCTCCTCCGTCCATGGGATTTTCCAGGCAATAGTACTGGAATGGGTTGCCATTTCCTTCTCCAGGGTATCTTCCCGACCCAGGGATCGAACCCTGATCTCCCTTATTGTAGACAGATGCTTTACTGTCTGAACCACCAGGGAAGTCCTTGCCACAGGGCAAATTCAAGTTTTGCTTTAGGAACCTTTATGGAATTTTTTTCCGTTAATATTTTCCTTCTTTGGATACAGAACTAGAAGATTTGAAGGGCCAACTGTACGTACTCTGAGCTTCCGGAAATTAATTCACTTTCCCCTACCCCTTTCGATTTGGTGATTATTACTCCCTATAAACCTTGATAGCTAGTAGGTTTAATCATTTTTAAAGTTTTTAAAATCTTTTCAATGTTTTAATTTTTATTCCTGCAAAGACGTCTTGTTTTGACTCTAATTTTGAGATTAATAATAAGAAATATATACAGCATTTGGTCTTTGACCTTGTTCCTGGCACAGAGCTCCTAAAACCCTAGGAATTTCCTGTGACGGGAGTGATTAAAGGTCTTTTGTTATGTTAATGAGGTGGCTTTGTGAAGGCTGCTAAAGATGGGGGCTGGTTGCCAGAGAAGGCAATCACGTGATTAGAGGGTGGGAACATTCAGTCCCACGCCTTCATGTCTGGGGAGAGGAGAGAGGCTGGAGACTTCAATTGTTCTGTCACTCAGTCGTGTCCGACTCTTAGCAGCCCCACTGACTGCAACATGCCAGGCTTCCCCGTCCTTCGCTATCTCCCGGAGTTTGCTCAAACTCAAGTCTATTAAGTTGGTGATGCCATCCTCTGTCACCCCCTTCTCCTCCTGCCCTCATTCTTTCCCAGGGTCAGGATTTTTCCCAGTGAGTCAGCTCTTCGATTCAAGTGGCCAAAGTATTGGAGCTTCAGCTTCAGCATCAGTCCTTCCAATGAATATTCAGGGTTGATTTCCTTTAGGATGGACTGGCTTGCTCTCTTTGCAGTCCAAGGGACTCTCAAGAGTCTTCTCCAGTACAACAGTTGGAAAGCATCAATTCCTCAGCACTCAGCCTTCTTTATGGTCCAACTCACATCTGTACGTGACTACTGGAAAAACCATAGCTTCGACTGTATGGACTTTTGTTGGCAAAGTGATGTCTCTGCTTTTTAATACACTGTCTGTGTCTGTCATAGCTTTTCTTCCAAGGAGCAAGCGTCTTTTAATTTTGTGGTTGCAGTCACTGTACGCAGTGATTTTGGGGCCCTCTGGGGAGGGGAGAGAGGCTGGAGAGTGAATTCAATTACCAGTGGCCAATGATTTAATCCATCATGCCTACATAATGAAACCTCCATGCTGCTGCTGCTGCTGCTAAGTCACTTCAGTCGTGTCCGACTCTGTGCGACCCCATAGACGGCAGCCCGCCAGGCTCCCCCGTCCCTGGGATTCTCCAGGCAAGAACACTGGAGTGGGTTGCCATTTCCTTCTCCAATGCATGAAAGTGAAAAGTGAAAGTGAAGTCGCTCAGTCTTATCCGACTCTTAGCGATCCCATGGATTGCAGCCTACCAGGCTCGATCCCATGGATTGCAGCCTACCAGGCTCCTCCGCCCATGGGATTTTCCAGGCAAGAGTACTGGAGTGGGTTGCCATTGCCTTCTCCGGAAACCTCCATAAACACCCCAAAAGACTGGTTTCGGAGAGTTTCCAGGTTGGGGTGGAAACTTGTGCCCTTTTCCCATAGCTTACCCTATGCTCTCTCTTTCATCTGGCTGTCTCTAAGCTACATCCTTTTATAATAAATTGGTAATCTAGTAAGTAAAATGTTCTTTTTGAGTTCTGGGGGCCACTCTGATGAATTAATTGAACCCTAGGCAGGGGTGGGGGACAGGCAGGGGTATTGGAGCCTCCATTCTGTAGTCCTGTGATCAGAAGCGCAGGTGACACCTGAATTTACAATTGTTTTCTTAAGTGGGGGGAGCCACAGTCTCCTGAGACTGAGCCCTTGGCCTGTGGGGCCTGCTTCTCCAGGTAGATGGTGTCAGAACTGAGTTGAATTGTAGGACCCAGCTGGTGACAGAGAATTGCAGGGTGATGGGGGAAAACAAACATACATTGTGATTGCAGCCAGAATTGTACTGTCCAGCCTATTGCTCTATTAAGAACTATCGAATCTGGTTCCTAGATAGAACCATGGAGCTTCTGTGAATTCTCCCTTCACACTGGCCATTCTAATATTATAAAGCAAAAAGGCAGGGAAGATTCATCCTGGAAATACAGTTTAATTACAGACAGTCTGTGAGTGTCACCACATACACAGGGCAGGTGACTCCTCCTGGGATGTGGAGTCCGGAGAAGGTGCTTTGGAACTCTTCTTCTTGTTCTCTGGGAAGCTGAAGAGCTGCAGGTTCAACGGTTTTCTAGGTCTATTTAGAAGCACTATTCTAAGTGCTTCAAACGTAGTTAGCTCGTCGAATTCTCCCAGCAGCCCTCGAGGAAGGTACGGTACCTCACCTCCACCCGAGGTGTACAGATGAGAGGCCCCAGGACTTGCTGTGGTTCTCACAAAAGGCTAGTAAGGCTAGTGAGACCAGAGCATCTCAGACCCCTCAAACTCAGGCAGTCCTATATCGGACAAAATGACTTCCTCCTACGGTCTTTATCTCGGATAAGAGCATCATCATCTCTTAAGATTTAGACTTAAAACCACTGTGTCTGTTCTCTCCTCCCCGCTAACCATAAACAGTCCCTTTCTCTTTTCTACCTATGCCTCTCAAATTGGTCTCCTTTTCTCACTCCCAAGTTTAAGCCTTTTTTTTTTTTAACTTTCACATTAGTAGTGAGCATTCTTTTTTTTTTTTTTTTGGCATTAGTGTCAATTTAAGAACAATATACATGTTTATAAGCTATCTTTTCCCACAAGAGGAAAAACGACAACAACAACACTGTCTTCTCCCAGATGGTTGGAACACGGTCTCAAGCCTGCTCTTGATTATCCCAGGAGCTTCCTCACTGCCTCTGCTCCCTCCCTCCTCCCCCCTCTACCCAACCCTTTACAGATCGGCCAGAGTTTTCTTCTTCAGAGTCCTAGTGTGCCACTTCCCTGCTCGGAAACCTCTGACACCTCCCATTGCTTCCAAGGTCCTTCTCGACCTAGCTTGCTGCTCCCCACCATTCCCCACCCTTGTGCGCTTGTGCGCCTTGCCCCCTGCCGCGTGTGTCCAGCTCCTTCCTGGCACTTTTCGCCTCTCCGCTGCACTGCGCAGTACTCTGAACAGACTCAGACTGTTTTTCTCCACCTCTGTTCCTTCTTTTCACAGTGTTTCCTCCCCACGAAATGTTCCTCCTCTGTGTTCCCACCTCTCAGATCCCTACCTGAACCTACACGCAGACACAAGCAACACCTGCACACTCCAATGCAGCCTGTGATGTGTCCACTTTGGCTCAGCCATGGTACCCAGGTGTTTGGTCAGATCCAATCTAGGCGTTGCTGGGAAGATACTTATCAGGTGAGAATAACTTTTAAGTCGGTAGACTTTGAATAAAGCATATAATCATCGTCTATACTGTACATGCATGCGTGCCTGCTTCCGTCGTGTCTGACTCTTTGCAACCCTATGGACTGTAGCCTGCCAGAAGAAGAAGGCTTTTGCAACAGCAGCCCCTCTCTGGGTCTCCAGCCTCTCGGCCCACCCTGCATATTTCAAACTTCTGAGCACCCACATTACATGAGCCAAGTCTTTAAAATCTATCTTTTGATAGATAGAAAGACGTATCAATAAAAAAGACACATACACAGAACCCTATTGGTTCTGTTTCTTTGAGAACTCTGCCTGCTCTGTGCTCACACAGTTTCTGCCTGCTCTGTGCTCCCGCGGCCCTTTCTCTGTTTCCATTGCTTCCTGTCTTGCGTAACATACATACATGTGTATGCAGGTCAGTACCTCCATGGGTACGTGTCCACTGAGGGCAGAGACACTTTCTTTTCTGCAGATCTCCATAGAACCCAGTGCCTCTTAAAGATCTTGCTTCACCCAGAAAAGAGATGCCCCAAAGCAAACACAGGAGAACTGGGGAAATGAAGGGCTTGAATAGGGCAAAGGGGAAATAACCAACCCCGAAAGGAAACACACTGGCCGAAGGTTATAACCTCAAGACTCCTCAGGGCCAGACAGGCCTAGTGGATGAAGGAAGACAGCCAGACATAGTGGGGGACATGGTGAAACTGGAGGGGCGACTCCATGCAGAGCCTACTAATTATTTCCCTAGAGGAATGCAGGCCCAGGGGTGCCAGGTTTTTCCAGAGAGGCTAGCCATCCAGACTTTTGTGTGAAATGCCCCAGTCTTAGTATGTGCCTAGAAGATTTCAGGCTATTGGTACTGTTCTATTTGTTAAGCCGGGTTGACGGGTATGTAAGGGTTTGTTTTTCCTGATTCTTCTTGCCTCACAGATGTTCAAAATACCCATTTCTGTGCATTGCAAATTAAACTGAAAAATCTGTAAACCCTTTATATTAATTCAGTCGTGCCAGCAGACCACCCATCTGTGTCCTCTACTGCAGGTTAGTTTGTTGTTTTGCAAAACTTGCAGATTAAATGAAGCTTTGTGGCTATATACCTTCTCTTGAATAATAATTGGATTAGTTAAGCGTTACTTTGGGACGAAAATAGAAAAAAGGCAGCAATGCTGTTCCTTCCACAAGATTTGCTCTATGAAAGGAAAAATGTTGCAGCTCACTGACTGCCACCCACTCCTTCCTCTCTGGAATGTTTTTGTATCTTTCATATGTTACCTTTTGCACAACTTGATCTTGAATAGAAGGATATGAATTATACTGCACAAACCAAACTCCGAATCCAAGCATATACATGTCCCTCTTTGCAGCTTTGATGAAGTCTGTATGTGTGTATAACAGGGCACAATTTGTACTCAGCGTCTGAGAGAGATCTAAATACTAGCACCATGGAGATAGCTCTGTCTTTGCTTCCAAAAATGTTCAGCCTCTATTTTGAATGAAGCAACTATGACTCCCTTGCAGCTGGGAACAAGTTACTTCACCATTCTTTGCCTCAGTTTCCTCATTGATAAAATAAGAATAATGAGAGCCATCTCCTAAGTATCATGTATAGGTGATAGGAAATTATTTTATCTGGCTGGAGGAAGAAAACTACAGAGAGGGAAAAATATCAAATCAAATTATTATTTTAATCATTCTGTTACCAAGGCAAACTTGGGTCTACTCCCAATCTACTGACAACCAGGTTGTCATGAAGGAAAAGTGTGGTATTTCTTACAAAGCTTTATACAAGTCATCTGGGCCAGCTAGTGCTGAAAAGACCCCAACTGGGTTTCAGAAACTTTCTTTTTTAACTTTTTTTTATTATGGAAAATTTCAAACCTACACAAAAGTGGAAGGACTAGTGTAATAAATCCCCATGGGGGATTAGCCTTGAGAATTATCAACACATGGCCAATCTCATCTCATCTCATTCTTTTGTCCCTTCTTCATTTATTTATTTTCAGTTGGAGGATAGTTGCTTTACAATATTTTATTGGTTTCTGCCATATCTATTGTTTTTTAACAGTAGGTCCTTTTGTTTGTTATTTATTTTAAATAGCAGTGTGTGCATGTCAATCCCAAACTCTAATTATCCCTCCCCACCAGGTAACTATAAAATAGTTCTCTAGGCCTATGAGTCTGTTTTGTTTTGTAAATAAGTTCATTTGTATGGCTGTTTTTTTTTTTTTTCCTNTGGTTTCTGCCATATCTATTGTTTTTTAACAGTAGGTCCTTTTGTTTGTTATTTATTTTAAATAGCAGTGTGTGCATGTCAATCCCAAACTCTAATTATCCCTCCCCACCAGGTAACTATAAAATAGTTCTCTAGGCCTATGAGTCTGTTTTGTTTTGTAAATAAGTTCATTTGTATGGCTGTTTTTTTTTTTTTTCCTTAGATTCCCCATATAAGCGATATCATAAGGTATTTCTCTTTTTCTGTCTTCACTCAGTTTGAAACAGGAAAGTATTTTTAAAGGACAGGTGAGGGAGGTAGGTTGCAAGGTCTGTAATCATCTTATGCATAGTTCTCTGACTGGCTGATGGTGAGGTAGCAGGAGGATGTCGCAGGAGTTAACATTATCAATCCTTAGGATCCAGTAGGCCTGGAGGCTATGTGCTCAGGGTCAGTAGTTAACATAATGCCATGTGGTGGAGAGTTTTCACATCTGTAAAACAACTCAGATACTGTTATCTGGGTATCACCTTCCAAAGGCCCCATCTCCTCTGGAGAGGAGCCTAAAGCTAAGGATACAGGGGAGGGGCCTACCCCAGGAATGCCCCATAAGGTCCTGTTGATTATGATTCAAAAGATGTTTATTGAACACCATGATAAGAGCTGGATGTGAGAGGGTGGCAAGTTTAAAACATGGCCTCTGCCTATGTATGACTAAATCCCTTTGCTGTTCACCTGAAACTATCACGACATTGTTAATCAGCTACACCCCACTACAAAATAAAAAGAAAGAAAGAATGCTAGATTCAAAAATGGCCTCTGCAGTCATAAAACTGGGGAGACAAGACATATACACAAAAAGTGATTAACCCAACATGAGGCAATATGTGGTAAATGCCTTCTAGACTGTGAGCTCCTCTACTGCTGGGCCTGTGTTTTGTTTGTCTTGTTAAATGTGGACCAAATGAATGAGTCCAGGGCAAACTGGCGGGCTATAGTCTACGAGGTCGTAAGGGGTTGGACGCTGGACAAGACTGAATGACTAACACTTTCTCTCAAATGGATGACTGGTGCCAACAGTGAAAGTGAAAGTGAAGTCACTCAGTTTCCGACATTTTGTGACCCCATGGACTGTAGCCCGCCAGGCTCCTCCATCCATGGGATTCTCCAGGCAAGAGTACTGGAGTGGACAGCTACACCCCACTACAAAATAAAAAGAAAGAAAGAATGCTAGATTCAAAAATGGCCTCTGCAGTCATAAAACTGGGGAGACAAGACATATACACAAAAAGTGATTAACCCAACATGAGGCAATATGTGGTAAATGCCTTCTAGACTGTGAGCTCCTCTACTGCTGGGCCTGTGTTTTGTTTGTCTTGTTAAATGTGGACCAAATGAATGAGTCCAGGGCAAACTGGCGGGCTATAGTCTACGAGGTCGTAAGGGGTTGGACGCTGGACAAGACTGAATGACTAACACTTTCTCTCAAATGGATGACTGGTGCCAACAGTGAAAGTGAAAGTGAAGTCACTCAGTTTCCGACATTTTGTGACCCCATGGACTGTAGCCCGCCAGGCTCCTCCATCCATGGGATTCTCCAGGCAAGAGTACTGGAGTGGGGTGCCATTTCCTTCTCCAGGGGATCTTCCCGATCCAGGGATCGAACCCAGGTCTCCCACATTGCAGGCAGACGCTTTAACCTCTGAGCCACCAACAGTACAATAGCTCTTCTAAGAAGGAAGACACCTTGGTGGACTAGAAAGTTCCAGAAGCCTTCAAAGTTGCAGTTTGAGTCAAACCTGGAGGTATGGTTAGGAGTCAGATATGGTTAGGATCAGAGGGGAGGGGGAAGGCGTTTCTGGTGGGGGTAGCTGTGGGGATGAGGGAGAAGAAAAAACCTAGTATATGGAAACTTGTGGGCGGGGTGGGGTAGAAATGGCCAGGGAATTTTTTGAAACAGTGAGTTTCAGAAACAATGGTTGGAGGGGACAATTTGATCGTTTATCAACAAAACAAAGCAGGAATACAGTGGTGAATAAGCAAGACTCCGGTCCCTGACGTCATGGAGTTGGCCATCCATTGACTATGGTGTTTAAGTTTAGACAAATGGGGGAGACTAAAAGGTAAGAAGAAAAAAAAAAAAAAGTAGATTGAAGCTGATTATGGAAAATGAAGTATTTGGACTTTATTTTGTAAGCAGTGGGGAGCACTAAAAATTTCTAAGCAGAGAGTGACAGGAGGAACTGTTGCATTTGGGATGTAAATCTAGTGTTGCTTTCTTAGCTTATACTGCTATCACAGAATGCCACAAGACTGGGTGACTTATGAACAACAGACGTTTACTTCTCATGGGGCTGGAAGCTGAAAGTTCAAGATAAACACACCAGCAGATTTGGGGTACTGTAATGTTCTGCTTTCTGCTTCATGGAAGAGAACTTCTTACCATGTCTTCACAAGGTAGAAGAGACGAGGGAGCTCTCAGGTCTCTTTTATAAAGGCACTGATCCCATTCTTGAGAGCTCCACCCCTAGGACCTAGTGAAGTGATAGTGAAGTCGCTCAGTCGTGTCCGACTCTTTGCGACCCCATGGACAGTAGCCAACCAGGCTCCTCCATCCATGGGGTTCTCCAGGCAAGAATACTGGAGTGGATTGCCATTTCCTTCTCCAGGTGATCTTCCCGACCCAGGGATTGAACCCGGGTCTCCCGCATTGGAGGCGGACGCTTTACCGGCTGAGCCACCAGGGAAGGACCTAACCACCTCCTAATGCCATCACACTGGGGATTAGGCTTCAACACATGAATTTGGGAGGACACAAACTTTCAGTCCAGAGTGTACAGGATGGGTTGGGGCAGGGGGCAGAGAAGCTGAAGCTGGATATGTCAAGTGTCCCCACACCAAACTGAAGTAGGAATAGGAAGAAAGGGAGAATATAAGGGAGCAATGTCACCAAGGGAGAATTTACAGAATGGAGTCCTGATTAGACATAAGAACAGAAAGCATTCTCACGTTTTCAGCCTCAAGTATTTGTTATAATGATAATTTGATCAAGCTTTCTACTTAAAAGATTCTTGACCTAAACCACTGGTTCCATCTTTTTTTTTTTTTTTCATAAGATTTTTCTTTTGTTTTGTGTTTTTGGCCTTGCCTGCTATGCATAGCCGTCTATGGGGTCTCACAGATTCGGACATGACTGAAGCAATTTAGCAGCAGCAGAAGCTATGCACAGCTCCCTGAACAGGGACCAGGGATCAAACCCTTGCCCTCTGCAGTGGAGGCACTGGAAGCTGAGCCTTCATCACTGGACCACCAGGGAATTCCAAGTTTGATCCTCTTTTCTCACTTAAGAATCCCTAAAGTGTTAGCATTAGTCACTTAGTCATGTCCAACTCTTTGTGACCCCATGGACTGTCTGCCAAGCTCCTCTGTCCATGAGATTCTCCAGGCAAGAATACTAGAGTGGGTTGCCATTCCCTTCTCCAGAAGATCTTCCTAACCTTGGGGTCGAACCCTGGTCTCCCACATTGCAGGCAGATTCTTTACTGTCTGAGCCACCAGGGAAGCCCCTAAGAATCCCTAGGTTCCTCCCAAATGTGTCGCTGGACATACTCTTCTACGTCCCTGGGAAGGGAACATCATACTTTACTCGGAATATAGGCCACTGCATAATAAATCTTGTCTTGCCTTCTTTGAAGAGTCAGTGCAAAATGAGGCAGCTTGTCATGTGAGTCCAGTCCTTTAAGCTTCTTGGGTGATGTTGCTATATTAAGACCAAGGACTGTTATGCAACAAGACCCAGCTACACCTTTCCTTGATGCCGGAACTTCTTAGTGAAGACCACCTGCTGAACTAACAGGTGTCATTTTATTTTTGAAAAATGATGACATCCAGGGGTGAATTCTCCATTAATCTCATAGGATCTCAGTTGGAGTATTAGTCAGTGGGGGATGTGGAAAGAATATTCTAGAAAATGAATGAGTGGTAATTTTCATGAGAAGAATAGGTGGAAATGTTTTTACAAAATATACCCTGGCCTATGTATAGCTAAAATAATACTAGGGTTTCAACTCACCCATAACTGACAGTCCTTGAGAAGCTGTGTGAAAAGAGGCAAGCAAGATCTGCGTTCCCACCTGCCCCGGTCAGAGCAAGTGCTCTATCTTGGGCTCCTACAACCTGCTTTCCATCCCTTACCACATTCCATAGAAGGCATGTGGTCCATGTCCCTGTCCTTGCTAGATTATGGACACCTAAAGGCAACTGTACTTTATTCCTTTTCACATCACTAGGATCTGACTCTGAACCTGAAACATAGTAAGTATTTAATAAAAACATTGGATGGATGGATCGATGGGCAGACAGATGGACGGAATATGTACATGCCCTTATTTGGCATGGAATACAGGGTAGGCTGGGCGATCACTATATATATTTTTTTAACTTTAAAATGAACCACGTTAAAATTTCAAACTTTACTCTGACAAAGACCCTGGCAAGAAGAAGAAAAGACAAGTTAACAACTGGAAGAAAATATTTGCAAATCATACATCTTACAAAGTACTTGTATCTGTAATGTATAAAGAATTTTCAATTTTAATAATAATAAATAATACAATTAGAAAATTGGCAAAAGACATGAACAGATATTTCACTGAAGAGAGTATACAGATGGCAAATGAACACATGAAAAGTTGTTCAATATCATTAGCCATTACAGAAATACACATTAAAACCACAATGAGATAGTACCATACACCTATCAGAATCGATAACATTTTAAACATTCTGACAACACCAGATGCTGGAGAGGATGTAAAGAAACAGAATTTCTCCTGTGTTGCTGCTGAAAATGTAAAATGATGCAGCCACTCTGGAAAACAGTTGGGCAGATCCTTTTAAAACTAAAAATGGATTTATCATACAACCTAGCCCTTGCACTCAGGCATTTTTCCCAGAAAAAATGAAAACTTATTTTCACACAGAAACTTGTATACAAAGGTTCATAGAAGCTTTATTTGTAATAGTCAAAGACTGAAAGCAACCCAAATGTCCTTCAGTGGATGACTGGTTCAACTATGGTACATCCATACCGTGAACACAGTGTACCATAGAAGAAACTATGGTATTATGGGCTCAATGTTTATGGACTCACAAAGTTGATATGCTGAAACCCTAATCCCTCCCTGCTCCAGTGTGATGGTGTTTGGAGGTGGTGCCTTTGGGAGGTTATTAGGTTTAGATGAGGTTTGGAGGATGGGATCCTCATTGTGGGATTGGTGCTCTTATAAAAAAGAGGAAGAGATGCCAGAGTGTGCTTGCATTCACTCTTCCTTTCTTTCCCTCCCTCCCCCGTCACCATCCTACACCCAGAGGAAAGGTCAGGTGAGGACACCGCAAGAAAGCAGCTGTCTGAAGCCAGAAAGAGAGCCTTCACCAAGAACCCAATCTGCCATACCTTGATCTTTGACTTCCAGGCTCCACTGCTATGAGAAATACATTTCTGTTGTTTAAGCCACCCAATCTGTAGTACTCTGTTACAGCCACCTCAGCTGACTAAGACATATTGTACATATCACAACAAGATGGACATATCTTCAGGGAATTATGTTGAGTGGAAAAAAAAAATCCAGTCACAAAAGAGTACATACTGTATGACTCTGTTTATATAACTTTAATGGAATAACATAATTCTAGAGATGGAGAATAGCTTCTTATTGCCAGGGGTTCGGATGGGGGAGGTGAGAGGAATGGGAGTAGCAATAAAGGAATAACCTGAGGGAAACTTTTGGAGATGTTAAAACTCAGTGTCTTGATTGAAGTGGTGGTTACACAAAGCTACACATGTGATAGCTTTGCACAGAGCTCCCCCCGCCCCCCGAACACACACACACAAATGAGTGCATGTAAAACCGATGAAATATGAATACAGTCTATGTATTGTACATTTCCTGATTTTAATTTTCTACTAAGTTGTACAACTTCCTGTGAATCTATAATTATTTCAGAATTTAAAGTTTTTATATACTAAAACATAATATTGTGAATCACAATATACTTCAACTAAAAGAATTTTTTTCTAATTAAAAAAAGATTCTTTTCTAAAAAAAACAGTTAGCATTTCTGACTTGCAACTTTGTTTTTTTTCTTTATGTACTCCCTCTCTTGGAGAAAGAAATGGCAACCCACTCCAGTATTCTTGCTTGGAGAATTCCATGGACTGAGGAGCCGGTTGAGCTGCAGTCCACGGGGTCACAGAGTCGGACACGACTGAGTGACTTTACTTACTTCTCTTTTAAATACTGCTTCTTGCATCATGATTTGTGAGAACTTTGAGGCAGTTAAAATATATCTAGAGGCTTCAAAGTGAAAGTGAAGTCGCTCAGTCATGTCCGACTCTTTGCAACCCCATGGGCTGTAGCCCACCAGGTCCTCCGTCCATGGGATTCTCCAGGCAAGAATACTGGAGAATATTGCCATTTCCTTCTCCAGGGAATCTTCCCGACCCAGGGATCGAACCCAGGTCTCCTGCATTCCAGGCAGATGCGTTAACTTCTGAGCCACCAGGGAAGCCCAGAAGCTTCAAAGATGCCTTTTGTTATTGTTTTGTGGTGGTAACAGTGGAAGTTGATTTCTTTCTTTTTTGATTTCTTTTAGAGGCCCAACGCCAATCCCCTCCTTTCTTTTCTTCCTGGTTAGTGAAATCATTATCACCTTCCTTCTTGGTAAACTCTTCTGAAAAATGTTGGCTGAAGTGTTTTCTGATGATCCTGGAAGATGATTAGAGAGTGTCCAGAGATGTAAATTAGTCAGTGACATACATGTGAACTTTCCTTTTGTCATTTCTCCCAAAGGTTTATTGGACAATCATATTCTTCAATTAACCTAACTTTAATAGCAGGCTGGGCTCCTTACTTGGTGGTTAATTAACCATCACAAACTTCTGTTATTTCTTGACCTCATCACAAGGACAACTGGAGAACTGTCTTGTCCATTCGGGCCGCTGTAACAAAATACTCAGACTGAATATCTGAGACTGGATGACTCAGAAACAACAGACATTGATTTCTCACAGTTCTGGGGGCTGGAAGCCCAAGATCAAGATGCTGGCAGATTCAGTGTTTGGTGAGAACCCATTTCCTAGTTCCTAGATGATCATCTGGTTCTGTGGCCTCATTTGACATGAGGGGCTTGGGAGCTCTCTGGGCTCTCCTTTATTATAAGGACACTAATCCCATTCACTGTGGCTCTGCCCTCGTGACCTAATCACCTCCCAAAGGCCACACCTCCTCATTTCATCATCTTGGAAATTGGGATTTCAATATTATGAAGAACAGTTCTCTCAGGTCCTCCAGGGACTCCGCAGGGGTTGGATGGTGAAGCAAAGAGAAAAGAAAGGCAAGGCCCCTCAGGGAAAATATTTCTTGAGAAAGATCTGGGAGTCTGCGGCTATAGGGGTGGGGTCAGGCCTCCTCCTTTCTGCTTCCACTTTCCCTGCCATTGGCCGTTGGGCCTTGGGTCTGCACTGCTTATATCTTTGCCAAGCCCTTGGGGACCCAAGAGAAACCAGCTGTCACAGTCCAGTTCACAAGCGCCTTTGTCACTTCTGAGTCCCTCTTCTGTGCAAGACTCCTTGGCGGCACTGACCATAGGGTTTATGCCACACAGGTTTGTTTGTTTTTTTAATTTATTTTTTTTAATTGAAGGATAATTGCTTTACAGTGTTGGTTTGATTCTTGTTAAAGATTTTTTTTTGGACATGGACAATTTTAAAGATTTTATTGAATTTGTTACAATAATGCCTCTGTTTTATGTTTTGGGTTTTTTTGGCCACGAGGCAGGTGGAATCTTAGTTCCCTGACCCAGGATCCAACCCGTACCTCCGGCATCGGAAGGCGAAGTCTTAACTACCGGACCGCCAAGGAAGTCCCCGCACAGGATTTTGAACAAAGCCTTCCAACACACAACAAAGATTTGTTACATCCTCTGAGATCAAACCAGTAAAAGATCAGAAATATTTGGTCAAAAAAAGAAAAGAAAAGAAATATTTGGTCTTAATATACAGGGTGTCCATACACTCTGGAAACAGGGATGCTTTTTTTTTTTTAACCCGATGATATCCTGATGACATTCTATACTTTTGCCCCTTTCCTTTCTGGATGACTACCCTGTATAGTTAGCTAGGGTGTGACTCAGTTACACCATGAATGGAGCTGTTTTCAGTCCGGCTATTTATAGTATCTCTGTGGGTTACCTGACTCCAAGCTACTCAGTTTCAGGACTTCTAAGTCATAGATTCATTCATTAGGCAGACATTTTTGAGTACCATCTGTGTTTCACGACAGCATTCCAGGGAGAAGGAAGAAAGCAATTCCGTTGATTATCTACCCTGTGGGGGACACTGACCCCCGGACAAATTCTTTGTGTCTTATCAGCTCCATTAACATAATTAACATGTTTCGTTCGTTCCTTCTTCTGAGAGGAGGGAACTGGTGAAACTGGAATCTCTTTATCAGCTCAATGACTGTGTTGTCTTGACTGCCTTCCTGTGTGTAATTGTTCAGCTGAGTCTACCAGCCTCGTCATCATCAACAACAACAATCCTGTGAAAACTCAGCAAGAAAACGACTGCTCTGCTAAAGTCGTTTCGCAGGCAGAGTGCCCAGATTGTCTTTCTTTACTGAGATCTTTAAGCCAGTCTCTGAAAAACACCTGTACTGTGTTCTGTGTCTCCAGAAGGACCCAGTTCTTAGAAAGAGATCCTGGAGAAACATGATTTTAACTAAGAGCAGTGAAATGGTAGTAACCGGAAGCTGTTTTTCCAGTCAGCTCTGGAACATTGGCCCACAGTTACTTCCCGGGTTCCACCAGAATGCTACCAGTAGCTAATGTTACCTTTATTCATTCAAGAGGCTCATGATTGTTATTACTTAACTTATTTTCCTTAATTGTAATTGCAGAACTTCCAACCTAGCAAAGGGGGCCCACAAATAAGATCCAAGAAGAAACTGATTGAGGTCTAAAAGCTGAGATATAGGGACTTCCCTGGTGGTCCAGTGGCTAAGACTCTGCATTCCCAATGCAGGGGGCCTGGGTTCAATCCCTGGTTAGGGAACTAGATCCCACATGCTCTTAACTAAAGACCCCACATTCTGAAACTAAGACCCAGCACTGCCAAATAAATATTAAAAAAAAAAAGAAAGAAAGAAAATAAAAATGCATATCTTAAAAAATTTTTTTAATAAAAGCTGAAGTATAAATGTTGGGGAGATTCTTGATGTTCCCTTGTGCTGAGCATGCAGAAGGATGAATCGGCATATCCTCATGGGAGTAGACAGAAGTTTGGAACTGAAATTTTGGTGCACTTAGGAAACTGGGGCTTAATCTGGGTGCTAGTTACTGTTATATAAGAGACACCCCAGGGACTTCCCTGGCAGTCCAATGGTTAAGACTCTATGCTTCCAGTGCAGGGGGCGTGGGTTCCATATCTGGTTGGGAGATTAAGATCCTGCATGCCACTCAGTGTGGCCAAAAATTAATAAATAAAATAACCCTATGGACCATAGTCTGCCAGGCTCCTCTGTCCATGGGATTCTCCAGGCAAGAATACCAGGGTGGGTTGCCGTGCCCTCCTTCAGGGGATCTTCCCAACCCGGGGATCGAACCCTAGTCTCAGGCATCTCTTGCTTTGGCAGGCAAGTTCTTTACCACTAGCCACACAGTTCTGAGGGATGATAAAAAGGCTCAGCTGTGTGGTGCTTCTTTGAGGTTCTGAGTTTGGTTGAAGTCAAATGGTGCATCAAGCTGGACTTATCTGAATCTTCTTCACTCTTGTCTGGCCCCTGGGTTGGAGTGACTGGAAAGCAACTGTGGGCTTCCTTACAGCATGCCAGTCTCCAAGGATTTGGGCTTCCTGAAGCCAGCATGGCAGCCAAAGCACGTGTTCCAAGAGACCCAGGTGGTAGCTGCAAGGCTCCTTAGAACCTAGCCTCAGAAGCCACACAGTGTCATTTCACTCTGTTCTGTTAGCCAAAAAAACAAGTTCCAGGGTCAGTCAGGGTCCAGGAGCATGAATACCAGTCCTTTGTAGAACTATGGACGAGGCATGAGGAGGTTTCAAACACCAGTATTAAAGCGGGACTTATATGCAAGTATGTGAGTGGTGGGATACACATGGTGCCTTGCATGCCTTTCCCAACACCAGGTACAGAGCCCAAGCTCTCAGGCTCGGAGGAGCCATTCTGCAGGCCAGGACACTGGCAGACCCACGCTTTCTTTACCTTCACCATTCTTTTTGCTCACCACTGTCTGTCACCATGCCAAGCAAAGTAATTCCACCTCAAACTATCTTTTTTCACTTTTGTCCTCCTTCACCTTTTCCTCAGAGCTTCTTTCCAACTAGCACATAGTTAGTTCAATAATATCTCTCCCTCTTTTAATTCCGTGTACTAGCCCAAGCCCCACCTAACCATGGCTGATGTTAAACCAGGGAGCTTTTAGGGCCGTGGTTGTATTGAAAAAAGGCCATACATTGTGAACCAAAATTAGACCAAAAGTACCAGTGACTTCAAGTCCTTAAACTCTTTGAAAGTATTCAGAAGTACCTATTTAAATCTTCCTAAAAGTTAATGGCTTCTTTTCTACTTTCTATTAAGTGTGTTTCGGGTTTTTTTTTTTTTTTTTTTTTTTTGAGTACTAGTGATTTGGATGAATAAAACCTGTCTTATTTTCTGTTCTGAAATTGTTTTTCCTTTGTTTCTTTAAAAATTATTTTTGTAGAANTAAGTGTGTTTCGGGTTTTTTTTTTTTTTTTTTTTTTTTGAGTACTAGTGATTTGGATGAATAAAACCTGTCTTATTTTCTGTTCTGAAATTGTTTTTCCTTTGTTTCTTTAAAAATTATTTTTGTAGAATGACAGTTTGTTTCCTACTAAGTTTTAATTATAAGATACAGGTATTTCAGCCATAATATAACATATATAGAATTTTGAGGTCTAGCCTAGAAATCTAACGACCATTTTAAACATTACTGTTTTCCTCTGGGAAAAAGCATTCCAAGCTTGAAACCACAAACTTCAGCATGGCATTTGTGGACACGCCCCATTTGTTTCTGACTTCTGCCTATTCATTCTCTTTCCATGGAGACATATCATGAACTTGGATTTGGTTGTATTACATTAAGAAACTGAAAAATCAAGTCGATGGGGAAAGCTTCAAAATATTCTGTCTTCATGCCATGCTGTCACCATCTGTGGAAATCTTTAGCCTTACTGTAAAACCAGAGAAATGCAGGCATTTCCCTTTAGGAACAATTTTCCATTTAAACAAACTGCTGGAATCCAGTGGTTAAGACTCTGCGCTTCCACTGCAGGCAGTGCGGGTTCCATTCCACATCCCACATGCCCCACAACGCAGCCAAAAAACACCACCAGAAAACTGATGGTTGACATTGCTGGCCAATTTTACAATAGTCCTGTATGGGCTGGTGACTCTGGGGTCACTTTCCACATTTATCTGCTTTCCCTCAGCCGTGCGTGCCTTTTAAGCTGCTGGTACCCAAAGATTGAGAAGACAGTGGGAACAGTTGAACTAAAAGCAAAATCCTTCCAACAGGCCCTAACACAAAGTTCTTCATACATTAGTATTCTGGTAAACAGGCTAATGACTTACAGCCCTCTAGCTAGACAAAAATGTGGATTTTCAACAAATGTTATTATTTCATAAAGAGAATCACCCTGGGCAATCCTAGAGAAATTAGAAATAGGATTTCAGCTAGCCACAATTTTCTGGAATCCCAGCATGTCTGTTCCATAAAATAAGAAATTGCTTTATGCAGATGTTTGTTAATTATGGATGGTTTTTTATTTAGACATGCTCATTTTTTTCCCTTGAATTATTAAATTATCAGGGCATGCCAGAAGGACTTTGGGATAAGCCACAATTTGTTTATTTATAATTGAAGTATTTTTGACTCACAATGTTGTATTAGTTTCCGGTATACAACAAATACGCAGAAGAACTATACAAAAAAGATCTTCACGACCCAGATAACCACAATGGTGTGATCACTCACCTAGAGCAAGAGTCTCTTGGACTGCAAGGAGATCCAACCAGTCCATCCTAAAGGAAATCAGTCCCGAATATTCATTGGAAGGAGTGATGCTGAAGCTGAAATACTAAGAACTGACTCATTGGAAAAGTCCCTGATGCTGGGAAAGATTGAAGGCGGGAGGAGAAGGGGATGATAGATGATGAGATGGTTGGATGGCAACACCAGCTTGATGGACATGAGTTTGAGCAAGCTCTGGGAGTTGGTGATGTTCAGGGAAACCTGCCGTGCTGCAGTCCATGGGGTTGTGAAGAGTCAGACATGACTGAGTGACTGAACTGAGCTGAACTGATACAACATAGTAATTTGATATTTTTGTAGACTATACTGCATACAAAGCTTTTATAAAATATTGGCTATATTCTCTGAACTGTATATTACATCTTTGTAATTTATTGTATACCTAGTAATTTAATCCCTTTCACCTGTTTTACCCTTCCCCCTACACCCCTCGCTCATCAGTAACCACTACTTTGTTATCTATATCTGTATGCCTGTTTCTGTTCTGTTCTATTTGTTTATTTTTCAGATTCCACTTATAAGTGAAAACATATAGTATTTGTCTTTCTCTGTCTGACTTATTTCACTAAGCATAATACCCTCTGGGTCCATCCATGTTGTCACAAATGGCAAGATTTCATTTTTTGTGTGCTGCTGCTGCTAAGTCACTTCAGTCGTGTCCGACTCTGTGTGACCCCATAGACGGCAGCCCACNTATCCTGACTACTGAGAAACTTAACAGCAATGACTTTTACACTAAGTAAAAATACGTAGAATATTTTTTTACCCTAAAATAAATATTTCAAGTTATTTTTTCAGATATTTTGGATACAATCATCCAGAAATATTTATAATATCAAAATACTCTTAGGCAAGCTATATCCTCTCTTATCTTCGTTAAAAGCCATTGACATATAGCATGTAACATAAAAAAAAAATTCAATGAAATTATTTGCAACCAATACAGCTTGCCTATCCTCCGGTCTAATTCAGTAATACTTCTGTAACATTCCTTGCAAACATCACATAACCTCTCACTTAATCTTATTTTTTTTTCATAAATTCAGGTATTGATTACACTAGATGAAACTAGTAAAATGCTTTGGCGTGTACAGATGATACCTCATTTAATCTATTCAACAATCCTTTGAAATGAGAATCCTGAAAAATCATCTTTATTTCATATTATTGAAATTATTCCTGCAAAGATTTACTGATTTTTCACAAGGCTAAACACTATCAAATACCAAGGCTTGGAATAAAATGTAAGCCTGCAGATCTTACAATTATATCATGTGATTTTTCTCTGTATGACCTAATCACAGAACTCTTCTACTTCCATGGATTCTATTACCATTTATTTGCAACAGTTAGAACTGGACATAGAACAACAGGCTGGTTCCAAACTGGGAAAGGAATATGTCAGGGCTCTATATTGTCACCCTACTTATTTAACTTAGATACAGAGTACATCATGAGAAATGCTGGGGTGGAGGAAGCACAAGCTGGAATCAAGATTGCCAGGATAAATATTAATAACCTCAGATATGCAGATGACACCACATTTATGGCAGAACATGAAGAAGAACTAAAGAGTCTCTTGAAAGTGAAAGAGGAGAGTGAAAATGTTGGCTTAAAACTCATCATTCAGAAAACTAAGATCATGGCATCTGGTCCCATCACTTCTTGGGAAATAGATGGGGAAACAGTGGAAACAGTGTCAGAGTTAATTTTTGGGGGCTCCAAAATCACTGCAGACGGTGATGGCAGCCATGAAATTAAAAGACGCTTGCTCCCTGAAAGAAAGTTATGACCAACCTAGATTTTAAAAAACAGAGACATTACTTTGCCAACAGAGGTCTGTCTAGTCAAAGCTATGTTTTTTCCAGTGGTCACGTGTGGATGTGAGAGTTGTACTACAAAGAAAGCTGAGTGCCGAAGAATTGATGCTTTTGAACTGTGATGTTGGAGAAGACTCTTGAGAGTTCCTTGGGCTGCAAGGAAATCTATCCAGTCCATCCTAAAGGAAATCAGTCCTGAATATTCATTGGAAGGACTGATGCTGAAGCTGAAACTCCAGTACTTCGACCACCTGATGTGAAGAACTGACTGATTTGAAAAGACCCTGATGCTGGGAAAGATTGAAGGTGGGAAGAGAAGGGGATGACAGAGGATGAGATGGTTAGGTGGCATCACCAACCCAGTGGACATGAGTTTGAGTAGGCTCCAGGAGCTGGTGATGGACAGGGAAGCCTGGCATGCTACAGTCCACGGGATCACAAAGAGTTGGACATGACTAAGCACAGAACTGAACTGTTGTTATAAAAAGTGTACCAGTTATGTGTGTTTGCTAAGTCGCTTCAGTGGTGTCTGACACTTTGCCAACCCCATGGACTACCAAGTTCCTCTGCCTATGGGATTCTCCAGACAGGAATACTGGAGTGGATTGCCATGCCATCTTCCAGGGGATCTTCCCCATAAATATCTTGCCAAAAGCTCTAATAGGAAGACTAGATGAGAATTTTTGCTTTGTTTATAAGGATCCCAAGCAACAGGCATCTAGTTGCACCCCAGTAATGTCTGTTCTCCTATTTCTCCATATTAATTAATAGTTTTAGCTGAACAAAGTCTGCTGGGCAGAGCAATTTGTTTTTGATAACCTTGCCATTTTCCCTTTTCCTATTGCCCTCCCCTTCTGACCCATCACTCAGATTCCAGCTTCACAATCTCTCTTGACTGTATACTTAGACCTCATCACCACAGATTTTTCTGTCCTTCAGGTAGTCCTCATCTCCTCTGAAAAAATTTATAGCTTTTAACTGTTATAATTCATCATTTTTATTCCTCTTCCTCTTTTTCATCTAGGACACTCATCTGAAAAAAAAATTTTTTTTTTTCTTTTCTTATTCTGCCATTTGTTGTCTTTCACCTTTGGGATGAGCTCCAAATCTTACACATGTTTTACAAGACCATCATTTGAGTTTTTTCCTTGTTATTTGCAAAAAATTTTGCCATACCCCCTCAGAGACTCTATAATTTATCCCTGAACAATTATTTTCAAATTCTCTAGCATACTACCTCTTTCAAAAACTGCAAGTCTTTATATATATATTTTTTTCTTGTCCTTGCATCCAACTGTATTTCTCTTATTACCATAATTTTCTAATGCCCCCACATCCTTCAGCATTTATGCACTCCTTTATGTGGTTCCTTTGATTACTGGCTAGTTTAGGTGACCCTTTTATATAATACTCTTTGCTATCCTTTTATAGAACTAATTCCAGTTGGTTGTATTAGAGTCAATGTATTAAACCTTCACCTTTGAAAGACTAAAGTGTCTTTACATATATTATCCATATTTTATTATCTCCCTGTAAATCTTTTATGTGCAGCTCAGTATGTAGTAGAAATTCAACACTCAATGGATTTTGCTGAGTTATTAGAAAAATGAACAAGTGGAATTGACATTAGTTTGCTTGGACTGTTCTAACATAATACCACAGACTAGGTGACTTAAATGAAAACCATTTATTTCTCACATTCCTGGATACTTGGAACTCCAAGTTCAAGGTGATAGCAGATCTTATATACGGCTTCCTTGTTTGCAGATGGCCATTTTATGTTTTATCTGCACATAGAAAAGAACAGAGTGTGAATCAAGCTCTCTAGTCTCAAAAAGGCACTAATCCCATTCATGGGGCCTCCAACTTTGTGAGTTATTTATAGCTCAGAGGCCTACCTACTAACAGCATTATATCAAGGGTTCATCTTCCAAGATATGCATTTGAGGGAACATGACAGCATTCAGTTTATAAACCATTATTAACTTTGAGAAAATTTTTCAACAACTGGAGATAGTACTCTTTAAAGAAAAAAAATCCTTCATTCCCTTTAGCCAAATATTAAAAATACATGTACCTTACTCAATTGAGTATGTTTTATTGTGTAGACTTTCTGTGTAACTTGTGGTTCACAGAGCTGATCCAGCTAGAGTCAATGTTATCTGAGCAGGATTGACACCTAGGAAGGATTCTCTAATATGGACTCTGTTATTGTTTTAATTCTCCCTAAGTCAAAAAAGGACTGGAAAAGGTCAGTTTTCATTCCAGTCCCAAAGAAAGGCAATGCCAAAGAATGCTCAAACTACTGCACAATTGCTCTCCTTTCACATGCTAGTAAAGTAATGCTCAAAATTCTCCAAGCCAGGCTTCAGCAATACATGATCCCTGAATTTCCAGATGTTCAAGCTGGTTTTAGAACAGGCAGAGGAACCAGAGATCAAATTGCCAACATCTGCTGGATCATGGAAAAATCAAGAGAGTTCCAGAAAAGCATCTATTTCTGCTTTATTGACTATGCCAAAGCCTTTGACTGTGTGGATCACAATAAACTGTGGAAAATTCGGAAAGTGATGGGAATACCAGACCACCTGATTTGCCACTTGAGAAAACTGTATGCAGGACAGGAAGCAACAGTTAGAACAGGACATGGAACAACAGACTGGTTCCAAATAGGAAAAGAAGTACATCAGGGCTGTATATAGTCACCCTACTTATTTAACTTATATGCAGAGTGCATCATGAGGAACACTGGACTGGAAGAAACACAAGCTGGAATCAAGATTGCTGGAAGAAATATCAATAATCTCAGATATGAAGATGACACCACCCTTATGGCAAAAAGTGAAGAGGAACTAAAAAGTCTCTTGATGAAAGTGAATGTAGAGAATGAAACAGTTGGCTTAAATTTCCGCGGCGGCAACCCAGCACACTAAGCGTGGGTGGCTGCAACCCGGCACACTAAATGTGGGTGGCTGCGACATGGTGAACTAAGCCTGAAAGGAGTTACCCCATGTCCGAGGTCAGGGGCAGTGACCAAAAGGAGCTACCCCACGTCTGAGGTCAGGGGCAGTGACCAAAAGGAGCTACCCCACGTCTGAGGTCAGTGGTGGCTGGGAGAAGCCACCCCATGCTGGAGGCCAGGGACAGCAACTGGGAGGAACCACCCTGCACCTGAGGCCAGGGGAGGTGGCTGGTAGGAGCAACCTGAGGAGTAGTGGCTTTGCGGGTGCAGGAGGGCCTAGAGGAGCCATCCCACATTGAAGATTAGGAAGGGTGACAGTAAGGAGATACCCCTCATTCAAGGTAAGGAGCAGCGGCTGTGCTTTGCTGGAGCAGCTGTGAAACGATACCCCACGTTCAAGGTAAGAGAAACCCAGGTAAGGTGGTAGGTGTTGCAAGAGGGTATCAGAGGGCAGACATACTGAAACCATACTCACAGAAAAGTAGTCAATCTAATCACACTAGGACAACAGCTTTGTCTAACTCAGTGAAACCAAGCCATGCTCATAGGGCAACCCAGGCCTGCTGGGTCATGCTGGAGAGGTCTGACAGAATGTGGTCCACTGGAGAAAGGAAAGGAAAACCACTTCAGTATTCTTGCCTTGAGAACCACATGAACAGTATGAAAAGGCAAAATGATAGGATACTGAAAGAGGAACTCCCCAGGTCAGTAGGTGCCCAATATGCAACTGGAGATCAGTGGAGAAATAACTCCAGAAAGAATGAAGGGATGGAGCCAAAGCAAAAACAATATCCAGCTGTGGATGTAACTGGTGATAGAAGCAAGGTCCAATGCTGTAAAAAGCAATATTGCATAGAAACCTGGAATGTCAGGTCCATGAATCAAGGCAAATTGGATGTGGTCAAACAAGAGATGGCAAGAGTAAATGTCGACATTCTAGCAATCAGCAAACTGAAATGGACTGGAATGGGTGAATTTAAGTCAGATGACCATTATATCTACTACTACGGGCAGGAATCCCTCAGAAGAAATGGAGTAGCCATCATGGTCAACAAAAGAGTCCGGAAAGCAGTACTTGGGTGCAATCTCAAAAACGACAGAACGATCTTTGTTCGTCTCCAAAGCAAACCATTCAATATCAAAGTAATACAAGTCTATGCCCCAACTTGAGAGAGCCGGGCCGGCGCACTCAGCGCGGGCCGCTTGGGAGAGCCGGGCCAGCGCACTTAGCGCGGGCGAGAGGTGCTACCCCACGTCCGAGGTCAGGGGCAGCAACCTAGAGTGCCAGGCTGCAACGACGCAGGAACGGCCGAGAGGAGCTACCCTGTGTCTGAGGTCAGTGGCGGCTGGGAGGAGCTACCCCTCATCCGAGGTCAGTGGCGGCCTGGAGGAGACCTCCCGCGTCTGAGCTCAGGGCAGCGGCCGGGAGGAGCTACCCCGTGTCCGAGGTCAGGGGCGGCCAGGAAGTGACACCCCACGTCCGAGGCCAGGGGCGGCTGGGAGAAGCCACCTTGTGCCCGAGGCCAGGGGTGGTGACCCGGAGGAGCCACCCTGAGCCCGAGGCCAGGGCCGGCAGCTGGGAGAAGCCACCCATGCCCGAGGCCACGGCCGGCGGCTGGGAGGAGCAACCCGAGGAGCAGGGGCTGCACAGGCACAGGAGGGCCTAGAGGAGCTGTCCCACCTTGAAGGTCAGGAAGTGTGGCGGTAAGGAGATACCCCTCGTCCAAGGTAAGGAGCAGCCCTGAAGAGACAACCCACGCCCAAGGTAAGAGAAACCCAAGTAAGATGGTAGGTGTTGCAAGAGAGCATCAGAGGGCAGACACACTGAAACCATACTCACAGAAAACTAGTCAATCTAATCACACTAGGACCAGGGCCTTGTCTAACTCAATGAAACCAAGCCATGCCTGCAGGGCAACCCAAGGCGGGCGGGTCATGGTGGAGAGGTCTGACAGAACGTGGTCCACTGGAGAAGGGAATGGCAAGCCACTTCAGTATTCTTGCCTTGAGAACCCCATGAACAGTATGAAAAGGCAAAATGATAGGATATCAAAAGAGAATCTCCCCAGGTCGTTAGGTGCCCAATATGCTACTGGAGATCAGTGGAGAAATAACTCCAGAAAGAATGAAGGGATGGAGCCAAAGCAAAAACAATACCCAGTTGTGCATGTGACTGGTGATAGAAGCAAGATCCGATGCTGTAAAGAACAATATTGCATAGGAACCTGGAATGTCAGGTCCATGAATCAAGGCAAATTGGAAGTGGTCAAACAAGAGATGGCAAGGGTGAACGTCGACATTCTAGGAATCAGCGAACTAAAATGGACTGGAATGGGTGAATTTAACTCAGATGACCATTATATCTACTACTGCGGGCAGGAATCCCTCAGAAGAAATGGAGTAGCCATCATGGTCAACAAAAGAGTCCGAAATGCAGTACTTGGATGCAATCTCAAAAACGACAGAATGATCTCTGTTCGTTTCCAAGGCAAACCATTCAATATCACAGTTATCCAAGTCTATGCCCCAACCAGTAATGCTGAAGAAGCTGAAGTTGAACGGTTTTATGAAGACCTACAAGACCTTGTAGAACTAACACCCAAAAAAGATGTCCTTTTCATTATAGGGGACTGGAATGCTAAAGTAGGAAGTCAAGAAACACCTGGAGTAACAGGCAAATTTGGCCTTGGAATGCGGAATGAAGCAGGGCAAAGACTAATAGAGTTTTGCCAAGAAAATGCACTGGTCATAGCAAACACCCTCTTCCAGCAACACAAGAGAAGACTCTACACATGGACATCACCAGATGGTCAACACCGAAATCAGATTGATTATATTCTTTGCAGCCAAAGATGGAGAAGCTCTATACAGTCAACAAAAACAAGACCAGGAGCTGACTGTGGCTCAGATCATGAACTCCTTATTTCCAAATTCAGACTTAAATTGAAGAAAGTAGGGAAAACCGCTAGACCATTCAGGTATGACCTAAATCAAATCCCTTATGATTATACAGTGGAAGTGAGAAATAGATTTAAGGGCCTAGATCTGATAGACAGAGTTCCTGATGAACTATGGAATGAGGTTCGTGACATTGTACAGGAGACAGGGATCAAGACCATCCCCATGGAAAAGAAATGCAAAAAAGCAAAATGGCTGTCTGGAGAAGCCTTACAAATAGCACTGAAAAGAAGAGAGGCGAAAAGCAAAGGAGAAAAGAAAAGATATAAGCATCTGAATGCAGAGTTCCAAAGAATAGCAAGAAGAGATAAGAAAGCCTTCTTCAGCAATCAATGCAAAGAGATAGAGGAAAACAACAGAATGGGAAAGACTAGAGATCTCTTCAAGAGAATTGGAGATACCAAGGGAACATTTCATGCAAAGATGGGCTCGATAAAGGATAGAAATGGTATGGACCTAACAGAAGCAGAAGATATTAAGAAGAGGTGGCAAGAATACACAGAAGAACTGTACAGAAAAGATCTTCACGACCCAGATAATCATGAGGATGTGATCACTAATCTAGAGCCAGACATCTTGGAATGTGAAGTCAAGTGGGCCTTAGAAAGCATCACTAAGAACAAAGCTAGTGGAGGTGATGGAATTCCCGTTGAGCTGTTTCAAATCCTGGAAGATGATGCTGTGAAAGTGCTGCACTCAATATGCCAGCAAATTTGGAAAACTCAGCAGTGGCCACAGGACTGGAAAAGGTCAGTTTTCATTCCAATTCCAAAGAAAGGCAATGCCAAAGAATGCTCAAACTACCGCACAATTGCACTCATCTCACACGCTAGTAAAGTAATGCTCAAAATTCTCCAAGCCAGGCTTCAGCAATATGTGAACCGTGAACTCCCTGATGTTCAAGCTGGTTTTAGAACAGGCAGAGGAACCAGAGATCAAATTGCCAACATCCGCTGGATCATGGAAAAAGCAAGAGAGTTCCAGAAAAACATCTATTTCTGCTTTATTGACTATGCCAAAGCCTTTGACTGTGTGGATCACAATAAACTGTGGAAAATTCTGAAAGAGATGGGAATACCAGACCACCTAACCTGCCTCTTGAGAAATCTGTATGCAGGTCAGGAAGCAACAGTTAGAACTGGACATGGAACAACAGACTGGTTCCAAATAGGAAAAGGAGTACGTCAAGGCTGTATATTGTCTCCCTGCTTATTTAACTTATATGCAGAGTACATCATGAGAAACGCTGGACTGGAAGAAACACAAGCTGGAATCAAGATTGCCGGGAGAAATATCAATAACCTCAGATATGCTGATGACACCACCCTTATGGCAGAAAGTGAGGAGGAGCTAAAAAGCCTCTTGATGAAAGTGAAGGAGGAGAGCGAAAAAGTTGGCTTAAAGCTCAACATTCAGAAAACGAAGATCATGGCATCCGGTCCCATCACTTCATGGGAAATAGATGGGGAAACAGTGGAAACAGTGTCAGACTTTATTTTTTTGGGCTCCAAAATCACTGCAGATGGTGACTGCAGCCATGAAATTAAAAGACGCTTACTCCTTGGAAGAAAAGTTATGACCAACCTGGATAGTATATTCAAAAGCAGAGACATTACTTTGCCGACTAAGGTCCGCCTAGTCAAGGCTATGGTTTTTCCTGTGGTCATGTATGGATGTGAAAGTTGGACTGTGAAGAAAGCTGAGCGCCGAAGAATCGATGCTTTTGAACTGTGGTGTTGGAGAAGACTCTTGAGAGTCCCTTGGACTGCAAGGAGATCCAACCAGTCCATTCTGAAGGAGATCAGCCCTGGGATTTCTTTTAAAGGAATGATGCTAAAGCTAAAACTCCAGTACCTGGCCACCGAATGCGAAAAGTTGACTCATTGGAAGACTCTGATGCTGGGAGGGATTGGGGGAAGGAGGAGAAGGGGACAACAGAGGATGAAATGGCTGGATGGCATCACTGACTAGATGGACGTGAATCTGAGTGAACTCCGGGAGTTGGTGATGGACAGGGAGGCCTGGTGTGCTGCGATTCATGGGGTCGCAAAGAGTCGTACACGACTGAGTGACTGAACTGAACTGAAGTCAAAATTGCCTTTCTGAGAGAACTTCCATGCTATTGATGTATATTCCGTGAGTTCAGTTCAGTTCAGTTCAGTGACTCAGTCATGCCCGACTCTGCGACCCCATGAATCGCAGCGAGTAGTCAACTTAAACTCTGGGTCTTTTTCACTCAGACTGTTAGAAATTCATAACTCACCTATCCTGTACTTTGCATTTGGTTCCTGAATTTGATTTCAGCAATTAACTAGAAATAAATTATTCAGTTTTGCCAGTGGCTAATATTGCTGTTTTTATTCGTTTTTTGTTTGTTTGTTTGCTTTTTGCTCTAAAGGCATCTAGTGATACTTTGTGAATTTTCAATATAGTTTTCCTTCACAGTTGTTTCTATTTTTCCAATCATGAAAGTATATATATATGTACAAATATATATATATTTTCCAAACATATATATATGCTAACAGTATGCTGAGTCACCAAATATTTCACTTCTGCTTTTTACCAGGGACTGAAACTATGGATATCGATCTTGCTATACTGCTCAGCTATCTGGTGACTCTTCTATTTCCTTTAAGAAATTTGTGTGACAGAAATAGAATTTGTCAATAGTTTCTGTATCTCTGCTTTTCATCTGAGGAAAACTCACACTGTGAATTCTGAAAATGCTATTCTAACACCTTATACATGATTTTTCACTTTATATTTCTATGAAACAACTTTCTTGTATTCCTAAATAATGGTTATTAGGACTTGAGTTTTCAAAATAAATATTTCTTCCTTATTATGAAAATGTTTTAATGCCAGACATCATGCTAATATAATGAAAATAATGCAATGATCTCTATTAACTGAAAAGAGAAAATGTACATATAAATATATATATCATAGGTGTTATAAATTTAAATATAGATATTTCAGGATTTCTGTTGACTAAAATGTGAGTGATATCATTAGATTCCTGTTGTAATTTAGTAGTTAAAACATTTCGAATGAAAAAAAAAAAAAAGTCAGTGGTTAAAAGTCATATTCTTATTCTTGCTCACTAATGATATAGAAAAAAACCAAAAAACTGAAGTGCTTTATTTCTTCCAAAGAATTAATTGTTAGAATGTAAAGTTGGTAAGATATTTAGTGATTTAGTGAGGAAATTTTTTATTTTTCTTTGAGATTTTCTTTTCAATTTAATGTTTGTGCTTCTCTCTCTTTGTCTCTACATATATATAGACATTACTGGACACAAAGCAGAGACTTTACTCTGTTGACAAATGTCCAGATAGACATTGATATGGTCTTCCTAGTGTCACCTACAGTTGTGAGAGCTGGACCTTAAAGAAGGCATAGCACCAAATAATTGATGCCTTTGAACTATGGTGCTGGAGAAGACTCTTGAAAGTCCCTTGGAAAGGAAGGAGATCAAACCAGTCAGTGTTAAGGGAAATCAACCCTGAATATTCATTGGAAGGATGACATTGAAACTCCAATATTTTGGTCATCTCATGCAAACAACTGATTCACTGGAAAAGTTCCTGATGCTGGGAAAGATTGAGGGCAGAAGGAGAAGAGGCTGTCAGAGGATGAAATGGCTGGATGTCATCACAGATGCAATGGCATGAACTTGGGCACACTTTGGGAGATGGTGAGAGGCAGAGAGCTGTGGAGTTCTGCAGTCCCTGGGGTTGCAAAGTGATGGACATGACTGGGTGACTGAACAATGATAACAAAAATACACACACACTTATACACATACATACATATACACTTTTACCTGTGTACT
The DNA here is from genome assembly GCA_006410675.1 of Oreotragus oreotragus. Lineage (NCBI taxonomy): Eukaryota > Metazoa > Chordata > Mammalia > Artiodactyla > Bovidae > Oreotragus > Oreotragus oreotragus. The sequence continues at coordinate 180,669 of SJYX01002472.1, forward strand.
TATATATCTGTAAAGTGGAATAAATTTTCATCTGATTATGAGATATGTATATGTGATATGTATCACAGTTGCTAAATGATCATTTGGCTCTAATTTAACTGGAAAAATAAGGGAATACCTACAATTTAAATGATTTAAAGAGAAATACAAATGAACTACACAATCATAGGTCTGTGACTTATAAATCTTCTATAAACAAAGTTTCTTTATGTTGAAATCATGTCTCTTATTTTGTTTATTTTATTTTGAATTATTTATCTATAATATTGGCTTACTAATGACTTAGAAGAAAAAAAGAATTTAAAAATTCATAAGGAATACACACACTACTGAAATGGATTATTTTTTCTATTTTCTTAGAAAAAAAAATACAGTTTCAAGTGTCTTTATCTATTTGTAACTATAAGTTAACTGAAATGAAAATATAAAAACAAAATCAATGCAAAAGTTACACTGGAAGAGTCTTTCGTCAAGGTTATTAAAATAAAAGAGAGAGGTCAGAATTCAGTTTGAGCTCAATTCCAATGAAACAAAAAGCTGGAGAGTTTTTAAGACCTGAAGTTAGGGGATTATTAGGTTGTTTTGTGTTTCCTAATTGTCATTATCAAAATGAAAGCTAAACTTCCTCATATCTTCATATCAGGAGGCAGTTTTACAATCTGAAGTTAGCCTGCCAAAGTTAGGCTTATAAAGAAAGACATTTTTACTTTGTAGACTAGGAAGAAGATTTTAAAGTTATTTATATCTCAAAGGATCAGATAAATAATTTCCAAGTACAGATTTTCTAAAGCAAAAGTTCTAAGTAAAGGAATGTAAGGAGCCTAGAGTGAGGAAGAATCATGTCCAAAATTGAGTTACGTTTTAGGGAGCATTAAGTCAAACTTGATGAAGGAATATTCAAAATCCCTTTATTCATGTGAAATTTTATCTAATTAATTTAAACTACAATTCTTTCCCTTCTATCAGTTCTTAGAACTAAGTCACAGTGGTATTCTACATGCTGAAATAGTCTACAAGAATTTTGATTGGGGTGCACTGATTAAAATATTTTTATTTGAACTTATTTCAATAGAGACAGGGTCTCAAGTTCACCATCATTCCCACCAGCACTTAATATTTTATAACCATGTGATTTCCTATTTTCAGCCATTTGCTACATCCACCAGTCAGTTTAGTTCAGTCACTCAGTCGTGTCCAAATCTTTGTGACTCCATGGACTGTAGCACACCAGGCTTCCCTGTCCATCACCAATTCCTGGAACTTACTCAAACTCATGTCTAATTGAATTGGTGATCCCATCCAACTGTCTCATCCTCTGTCATCCCATTCTCCTGCTGCCTTCAATCTTTCCCAACATCAGGGTATTTACCCATGAGTCAGTTCTTCACATCAGGTGGCCAAAGTAATTGAGTTTCAGCTTCAACATTAGTCCTTCTAAGGAATATTCAGGATTCATTTCCTTTAGGAAGGACTGGCTGGATCTCTTTGAAGTTTAAGGGACTTTCAAGAGTCTTCTCCAACACCACAGTTCAAAAGCATAGATTCTTTGGCACTCAACTTTCTTTACAATCCACATCTATATGTGATTAATGGAAAAATCATAGCTTTGTCTAGACCTTTGTTGGGAAAGTAATGTCCGTGATTTTTAATATGCTATCTAGGTTGTTCATAACTTTTCTTCCAAGGAGCAAGTGTCTTTTAATTTCATGCCTTCAGACACCATCTGCAGTGATTTTGGAATCCTCCTAAAAATTCTCTCACTTTTTCCATTGTTTCTTCATCTATTTGCCATGAAGTGATGGGACCATATGCCTTGATTTTAGTTTTTTTCAATGTTGAGTTTTAACGCAACTTTTTGACTCTCCTCTTTCACTTTCATCAAGAGTTTCTTTAGTTCTTCTTCACTTTCTGTCATAAGGGTGGTGTCATCTGCCTATCTGAGGTTTTTGATATTTCTCCCAACAATCTTGAAGCTTGTGCTTCATACAGGCCAGCTTTTCACATGATATATTCTGCATATGCATATAAATTAAATAAGCAGGGTGACAATATACAACCATGATGCATTCCTTTCCCAATTTGGAACCAGACTGTTTTTCCATGACTAGTTTTAACTGTCACTTTTTGACCTACCTACAGATTTCTCAGTAGGCAGGTAAAGAAAGAAAGAAAGTGAAGTCACTCAGTCGTGTCCAACTCTTGGTGACCGCATGGACTGTAGCCTGCCAGACTCCTCCATTCATGGAATTTTCCAAGCAAGAGTACTGAAGTGGGTTGCCATTTCCTTCTCCAGGGGATCTTCCTGATGCAGGGATTGAACCCATGTATTCCACCGTGCAGGCAACTGCTTTACCATGTGAGCCACCAGGGAAGCCCAACTGTGGTGGAGGTGGTGGTCTGGTAATCCCATATCTTTCAGAATTTTCCACAGTTTGTTCTGATCCACACAGTCAAAGGCTTTCCTTTAGTCAATAATGAAAAAGTAGATGTGTTTTTGGAACTCTCTTGTTTTACATGACCACTGGAAAAACCATAGCCTTGGCTAGATGGACCTTTGTTGACAAAATAATGTCTCTGCTTTTCAAAACGTTGTCTAGGTTGATCATAACTTTCCTTCCAAGGAGTAAGCCTCTTTTAATTTAATGGCTGCAATCACCATCTGCAGTGATTTTGAAGCCCAGAAAAATAAAGTCGACAAGTGCAATGTGCAGTAGTTCGAACATTCTTTTGCATTGCCTTTCTTTGGGATTGAAATGGAAACTGACCTTTTCCAATCCTGTAGTCCCTGCTGATTTTTTTCCAAATTTTCTAACATATTGAGGGTACCACTTTAACTGAATTATCTTTTAGTATTGAAATAGTTCAATTTGAATTCCATCACCTCCACTAGTTTTGTTTGTAGTTATGCTTTCTAAGGCCCACTTGACTTTGTATTCCAGGATGTCTGGCTTTAGGTGAGTGATCACACCATCATTGCTATCTGGGTCATGAAGTTCTTTTTTGCATAGTTCTGTTTATTCTTGGCATCTCTTCTCAATGCATCCATATTTGAATTTAAAACCACTGCAATTCACTTGGACTTTAATAATTTTAGCATTTTTTAGTTTCTATATTAGTCAGAGGTTTGAAGATAAGCTGAATCAATTCTATGTTTATGCATAGAAAAATGATATTTATTTTAAAGAATTGATTCATACAAATCCCAGGTTGTTCAGTGGGTAAAAAATCTGAAATGCAGGAGGTACAAGAGATGCAAGTCCCATTCCTGGGTCAGGAAGATTCCCTGGAAAAGGAAATGACAACCCACTCCAGTATTCTTGCCTGGAGAATCCTATGACCAAAGGAGACTGGCAGGCTACAGTCCATAGGGTTGCAAAGATTTGTACACGACTGTAGCGACTGAGAAAAAAAAGAGAGAGAGAGGGAGAGAGAGAGAGAGAGAGAGAGAGTCAAAAACAAGTATAGCAGGCCAATAGTCTGAAATTTCAGGCAGAATTTGACGTTAAATTCTTGAGTCTGAAGGCAGACTGGAGGATAATTCTTTCTTCTTCAGAGGGCCCAGCTTTTCTCTTAAGACTTTCAATTAATTGGATTAGGCCTACACATTATAGATCATTAATTGATTACATAAGTTAGTATAATTATGGTCATTTAGATTCTTGAACATATAAGAATAATGTTTACTAAAAGAATAATTTTCAGTACAATTAACTGAAAAGGAGAATCAAAAATTCTAGCTAAGAAATTGTTCTTGATATCTTTTCAAAAGTAGGTGGAGTAAAATAATAACTTACCTGTGAATGTCTTATTTTACTTTTTTCTTGTCTGTATGTTATTTCTTTGAAATATTTTAAACATCATAGCACTATGTCTAATAGTAAAAGACCTGCTTAATTTTCAAAGCATATCCCCAAACCAATGTTATCTTGTTAATACATAATCTTAGCAGATGATTTGAACCAAGAAGTGTACAACTAAGCCAATACACATCTGTATTGTAAACAATGCCAGAGTACATGCATTTTTTAACACCTTATTTTTCGGTTGGTAGTTGAAAATGTCCTTCTTGATATAAGATATATATTTACTTTTTTAATAGGTATATTCTTTTTTTGAGAATTATATTGCCTTCTAACTATGTTTATGATAGAATATTTCAGTCATCTACATATTGTTTCTTTGCAGACAGTACTGCAAACAACACCTTTATGCATATATCTGTAGGAAGTATAATTTTACATACACATTTTTACAATTGTGTAAGTCATTTCACTATCTATGTTTAATATGGAAAATGAAAGATAATCATGCATTAGAAGTTTTTGGAAAGACAATGTTTTGGTACTTGAAGGTTCAACTTAACTTTGACATATTTACTGGCAAAGCATTTATTCTTTCTTACTTTGTTTCTGGTATTATGTAATTTTAAATAGTTACATAATATTCTACAAATTATTATTTTCCAAATCGTCAGTCTATTCAACTTTCTGTTCATGTATTAATGTTTTGGTACTTGAAGGTTCAACTTAACTTTGACATATTTACTGGCAAAGCATTTATTCTTTCTTACTTTGTTTCTGGTATTATGTAATTTTAAATAGTTACATAACATTCTACAAATTATTATTTTCCAAATCGTCAGTCTATTCAACTTTCTGTTCATGTATTCATAAATCCCCTTTTCAGAGTAATCCATAAGACCCGTTCACCTTTTGATTAAATAAACCTCAGTTAATTTTTCTACTATTACTATCCAAGTATCTTAATACAAGCCTTCCCAAGCCCTGTGTGCTGAACATAGATTTTTTTTTTCCCTGTGATCTTTCAGAAAGGAGAATTGAGGTGGGGTAAACAAGATGTTTAATTTTTATCATCTTGAATTAGAACTTATAACTCTCTCCTTCCTCTCCTTTGAAATGGTTTTACATGTATGCAGTGTTGTCAATATAAAGAAATAAAATATCCAACAGTTACTAATTGCATATTCTAAAAAAAGAACTTCATTATCTTTTATAATTTTATACTTCATTAAAGCTTTTTTTGTGTGTATCTCATACTCCTTCTCATCATCAAAGAGTATCTGAAGCTCATTAACTATCTTGAAATGACAAATCACTTTCTTTATTTGACTACAAGCTTTTCTTCTTTTTATCTGTAAGCATTTTTCTTTCAAGATTACACTTAATCTTTTTTTTTAACCTTTTAAATGATTTACTTCTTAACTAACAGGAACGACTTTATAATTAAATGTTTTGACAGAAAAAAAGCTTATCTGTTTTGCAGAAGAGCATGTACCTAGAATGACCCACTGTATAAAAAGTCTTTTTGGTATTGAAATGGGAATGAAAGGGAGATTATGAATACCAAAATAGTCTTTAAGCCTGATTAATAAAAAAGTTTTTAATTTTTAAATTTTAATGAACCTGAGATTTTTATATTTATTATGGTTAAGCCATATAGTTGAACTCTTAGGCATTGATAACTGTGAAAAATTTTGCCTTGCTTAAATTAGTAGAAGGGACAGAGTTCTGCCATGTTGTTAGTAAATGATAACTTTTTTCTATTTGTAATTTTTTGCCCTCTTGACTTTCAAGTTTACATTTTGTCTAGATCTCAATAGCGGTGTCAACAATTAAACATATCAATATCAGATTTCACAGAACAGTTCCAACATAAGTACAGGTGCCAAGGTAGAAAGAATTATCCAAGATCCTCAAAATAAGCCCTGCGATTTGGGTTGGTCACTGATGAGTACTAAGTCAATCTCTTCCATATTTGAAAATGGATTGAAAAGCTCAGATGTGCATCATGAAAATAGGAAATTAAACATCTTATTTAACACTGGTAGGGTTTTACTTTTACAAACTTGTTTTTATTCTTTCTGATGTCAATCTTACTGCTTGTCAAGAAGGAAAAATAATCCAGATTTTAACCAGTGACATATATAAATAGCAAGTAGTTCATATAACATATCAGAGATATTCAACTTTTAAAATTAGTGTTTTCTAATTTTCAAAATTATTTGCCTCTGCCTGATGATGCACTACAGAATATGTGACATTAATTCATTACTTAGTATACAAACACATATGTATACATACAATATTACCAGGGGATAATAAAGCATAAGTGACTTTTTCTTTTAAATAAAGCACTCCTTATAGGTATAAGTGATATTAAAATTATACTTACTTCGGTCTCATAACATATCAGAGATATTCAACTTTTAAAATTAGTGTTTTCTAATTTTCAAAATTATTTGCCTCTGCCTGATGATGCACTACAGAATATGTGACATTAATTCATTACTTAGTATACAAACACATATGTATACATACAATATTACCAGGGGATAATAAAGCATAAGTGACTTTTTCTTTTAAATAAAGCACTCCTTATAGGTATAAGTGATATTAAAATTATACTTACTTAGGTCTCATTTTTTTTCTCCTTTATTTAAATCTTTTATTTTAATCTAACAATTTATAGACATTATATTTCAATTAATTTTATGGGAAATATTATGAAATTGATGTAAGGCAATGTATGATTTATCAACAAATTCAAGAAAGTAACTTTCTAACAGCAACTGGTTTTACAATAATATGAAAATTTCTTTAAAAATTGAAACTTTACATTCCATTTATCTATCTGTACTCCTATCCATCTATCATCTATCTCTCTAATGAGGTCAGTGGTTTAAAATGACTTTTCCAAGATTAATGAAAAAGTCCATAGATGGTAAAAGCAAGCTTTTTCCTGATATTGGATGTTAACTTTGAGTAGGATGTTTGGGGATTGAAAAAATAACAGTGGGAAAGAAAACACACTTGAATGAGTCTTTTGTGAAGGATAACACAGAAATCACCAGCAATAGATGTCTGCAATCTCCTAGCAACAATACCCTGATGATCTCAAAATCAGTTAAGCATGGGAAACAGAAAGCAGTAGTGTCCATTTTCTCCAGTTTTCCTTTTTATATTGGGTTTTCCAGGCTTCTTAATTTATAACTTCTTTTCTCCTAAGAGTGACTAACACCCAGATGATACAATTTTCTGTCCAAATTTTACAGCTTTATTTGAACCAATGCAATCAACTGAGCCTATTAAGGGAAAATAGTTAATATTGTTATTTCTTTATTTTTAAAACTTATTTAAGCAGTAATTGGAAGATTTGCACATAAACAGTGGTGTTAGTGACAATTGTCAGGATAAATTGTCAAGTTTATCATTCAGAAAGAATGTCTTCATTCTTTGAATACAAACAGCATTGCTTGAGCACCGAGTATTTGACAGTGCATTAAAACTCCATGGATCATGTTATTAAGAATTATTAATTCAGTACAAGTAATAGATTTTGACTTAAAAAACTTTGCCCCATAGGAGAAGAGGACTGGACCAATGATAATCTTTATTTGAAGATGTGTGATTTTTCAGTCTGTGAATAGCTCCATGTATGTGTTGATCTATGTATGAATGTGCTGTGAATAGCTCTATGTATGAATTTATATATGTACAAATGTGGTTAGGTGTTTTTTTTTTATTATATAATGAATGATTGTGAGATCAACACAAATGTAAAAGCTAGAAATGTAATAATATCTACTTCTATCTACTCTTTTTAGTGACTTTTCATCATTTCATATTCAGTATTTCCGCTTGCATCCAGAAATAATCCATACTCTAAATATTGTTTTCATTGTTTGCTTGGATTTTTAAAAAAGAGTGTTATTTCACATAACATGTTAATGTTTGTGTAATTCTTACTTAGCTTTTCATATATGTTTTTGAAGTTTGCATGAGCAATTTTCCAGGACTTGTTCATTCCATTCTCAATCATAACTAGGTTGGTACTAATTTACACTCATATTACTATGTGAATACATTGTCCATTTATAGCTATACTTAGTGTTATGTCATATAAATATGTTTTATTTGTGCTTTCTTCATTTTTACCTATTAGAAACAGTGATGCAGCTAACTTTTTTATTTTTCCTTATAGTTTTTAAGACTCTGTGATCCTCCTGTTACCCAATCCACACTTGAAGCTGACTGCTGATACTGGGTTATGTTGAAGGATAGTGAGGCATTTATTGCAAGTGCAAAGCAAGGAGCATGGCAACTAATGTTGAAAAGGCCCAAATTCCCTAAAGGATTTCAGAGAAGAGTTTTTTAAATGCAAGATGAGGGAGAGGAATTGTAGAGAGTGAGATTAGTTCATGTACAATTCTCTGGTTGGTGGTGAGGTAAAAGGGTGGTGTCACGGGGATTAACATCATCAATCCTCAGACACTTGCTCACCTGGGGGCTCTGTGCTTATAGAAATCATGCAGTTAGCTTCTTCCATCTGATAGAGTTTTAGTATCTCCAGTCAACTCGGGAATACGCATCAGACACTGTCATCTACGGCCTTAAAGGAGGAACTAAGATCTGTGACTGCTTTATTACTGACCTATTATTTAAATTGTTACCAGCTCTCCTGCTCCAATGCAATTTTTTGTTAGTACATTTTTAATCATTAATTCTTGAACCAGCCTTTCGTGACTCAGAAGAGGCCTGGAAGACTAAGGCTTTTCTACAATCAAGAGACAGGCAGAGGACACAAGGGGATCTGTCCTGGGAAAGCCCCATAGTGTCCTGCTCAGTTAAAAGTTTCAGTTCAGTTCAGTTCAGTTCAGTCACTCAGTCATGTCTGACTCTTTGTGACCCCATGAATCGCAGCACGCCAGGCCTCCTTGTCCATCATCAACTCCCAGAGTTCACCCAGACTCATGTCCATCGAGTCAGTGATGCCATTCAGCCATCTCATTCTCTGTCGTCCCCTTTTCCTCTTGCCCCCAGTCCCTCCCAACATCAGAACCTTTTCCAATGAGTCAATTCTTCCATTGAGATGGCCAAAGTACTGGAGTTTCAGCTTTAGCATCATTCCTTCCAAAGAAATCCCAGGGATGATCTTCAGAATGGATTGATTGGATCTCCTTGCAGTCCAAGGGACTCTCAAGAGTCTTCTCCAACACCAAAGTTCAAAAGCATCAATTCTTCAGCGCTCAGCTTTCTTCACAATCCAACTCTCACATGCATACATGACTACTGGAAAAACCATAGCCTTGACTAGACGGACCTTTGTTGGCAAAGTAATGTCTCTGCTTTTCAATATGCTATCTAGGTTGGTCAAACTTTTCTTCCAAGCAGTAAGTGTCTTTTAATTTCATGGCTGCAATCACCATCTGCAGTGATTTTGGAGCCCCAAAAATAAAATCTGACACTGTTTCCACTGTTCCCCATTTATTTCCCATGAAGTGATGGGACCAGATGCCATGATCTTTGTTTTCTGAATGTTGAGCTTTAAGCCAACTTTTTCACTCTCTACTTTCACTTTCATCAAGAGGCTTTTTAATTCCTCTTCACTTTCTGCCATAAGGGTGGTGTCATCTGCATATCTGAAATTATTGATATTTCTCGCAGCAATATTGATTCCAGCTTGTGCTTCTTCCAGCCCAGCATTTCTCATGATGTACTCTGCATATAAGTTATAAGTTTAATCATTGGTAAACCTGAATAACTACATTTTTAAAACCCAATATAATAATCTCTTTCTCTTATTAAGAATGTTTATTGTACTTATTGCCTATCTGTATGAACTTATATTTCCCACCTTGTTGCAAAAAGTTTAACTCATTTTTATTCAACTACGGTCTTGTAGTGGTCTTTGGCTAGAGGACATTGAAACTAACATCAATTAAGTTAAAGTACTTTACTCTCTCTAAACACCTAATTCTCTAAACATCTATTGAGTCGCTTTTTTCTTACAATCTAAAGGACCTCATAACAGAAAATACAGATTTTTTTTCATATATTATGACCTGTAGCAATAACAGTACATTCATACTTTGGCTCTGATTATATCTAAATATAATCCATATTTTCCTTATGCATTCATCCTTTTTGTACAATTTTTCTTTTCTGGATTATAACGCTCTCATGGATTCATTTTGTGTGTGTGTGTGTGTTGTAGGCTTCAAATCAATGTATATCCAAATGAAAGTGACAATATTTGACATAAATCTCAGCACAATTTTTTCAATTAGCATGATGACATTCTAATTTCATAAGAATAAATCTGAATTTCAGAACATGAAGTTTCATGAAGGTGTTCAACTTTGAAGTCTAGAATAGGAGCAGACTGTATCATCAATGTTTTAACATGCACATCTTCACTTTAGTCTTATGAAATTTTAATCATTCATTTAAAATTATATGACAGCTTGTTTCTAAGTAATGTCAACTGATTCCTTTCCTCTCCCAATATGTAGGACAAATTTTTCTACTATTTAATTTACTTCATTATGTAAGTCTTATTANGAGCAGACTGTATCATTAATGTTTTAACATGCACATCTTCACTTTAGTCTTATGAAATTTTAATCATTCATTTAAAATTATATGACAGCTTGTTTCTAAGTAATGTCAACTGATTCCTTTCCTCTCCCAATATGTAGGACAAATTTTTCTACTATTTAATTTACTTCATTATGTAAGTCTTATTAGATTAAATATATGAAGAAGCAGATTATTAACAACAAAATTTATTTCATATGTTAGTTTTAAATTCAGTCTATTCTGCTTCCAGTGTCAAAAGTAGTATTAAATTGCCTAGCAAAAAACCCTAAGATGTGTTAAGTAAATGTAATCATCATCTAATTGACAAACATAATAATTTCATTTACTGAATAGTTACATTCTAATTGCTTTCAACAATCACGACAATATGCTGTAAATATGTTTTTATACAATCCTTACAGTGTCTTTGTAGTCTCAGTGTTAATATTAACTCCATTTGTCAATGAGAAAGCTCACAGTTAATATCAAATAATATATTCGAGGTCATATATGTATAACTTGTTTATTTAAAGATTTAGTCCAAAATAAAAATCAAAGCTTAATTTCTGACTTTTTTTCAAATCTTGTTATACATTCCTTTTATCTGAAGTATGACATCTGGCTACTTTATTCCATACATCAATAGTGTGTGTGTGCATGCTTGTGTATGTGTGTGAACTTGTGGGACACGGGAGGCTGTTGGTAAATTACTGTGCTATTCTTCTTGCTTTGTTCCTTCTGTGTCCTCTCATCCAAAGGCATGAAATGGATGTTTTGATACAGTCAACATATTGGGCTAATGAAGCATGCATATTAAATATTCAGTTACATTTATACTTAGCTGTTTCTGGTCTATCATGACAAGGTACAATAACTGCCATTGGCCATGTTAACATAAGTTTATGTAAGATCTTGTAGATGTCTCACATCTGTTGAAAAGCAGTTCTGCAAAATGTTTCTACACATTTTTGCATCAGTTTTTATTCTGAACTATCGTTTTAAGTATATTTACATAGCTAAAAGCTGTTAAAATATACTGTTTCCCTCTAGGTCAAAGGACAGACTTTAATATCCAGCATAATAAAGGAAATGTTTTCATTCAGGGCCAGTTTGGGCAAGTTTCCTAGAAGTCCCCTGGAACACATTGGAGTTTCCTAGACTTTGGTGTCCTCAGTTGTGACACAAACTTTTTATGTGTCTTCCATATTCTGGGGTCTCCTTCTATATTTCTTCCAAAGAACATAGGGACACAGGAAACTAGTGATCATTAATCTCATTCTGGCTGGCTGTCATGATATAAAAATCCTTTATTGACTAAGGAGATTTTATCTGCCTGCATCTAGGAAACTACTGAAGGCTAACTCGTTAGCTTGAAAGAAAAGTAAAAAGTTCAGCCCTTTCACAATTCTTAACAAAGTTCTTCCCCACTGATACAATGCTGGAAAGGGACATTCTTGGGCAGGTTCTTTCAGAAAAACATACAAGTCCTGCTAGTTTCCAAAATCATTCAACCCAAGGGAAAATCCAGTTACACAAAACATTGGTATTTTAAGTTATCTTATATCTGTTTCTCCCTTTTTTTATTATTTAATAATAATTGCCAAAATTTATTAAGTTCTTATAATATATCAAGGTTTATATTAAGCAAGACCTTTAAAAGTTTTTATAATAGCATATGTTCCTTACAATGACTCGAGATATTTATTACTATTGAGAAAAATGATTTTGTTTATTATTTTAAACTTTTCATTTTCTATCAGAATATAGTTGATTAACAATACTATGTTAATTTTAGCTATACAGCAAAGTGAATCACTTACAGGTATACACATATCTATTTTGGTTGCTGAGATGTTAAGGAATCTTCCTGAAATATGGGAGACCCAAATTTCATCCCTGGGTCAGAAAGATTCCCTGGAGGAGGAAATGGCAACCCATTCCAGTATTCTTGCCTGGAGAATTCCATGGGCAGAGGCTCCTGGAGGGCTACGGTCTATGGGGTTGCAAAGAGTCAGACATGACTGAGTGACAAAACCCTTTCCTTTCCTTTCCTTTATTCTTTTAAAAACTGCTTTCCCACTTCGATTGTTTCACAGTATTTAGCAGACTTCCCCTTGCTATACAGTAGGTCATTGTTGGTTATCCATTTTAAATATAGCACTGCATATGTGTTAAACTCCCTAAGTATCTCTCACCCCCACTTCCTTCTATAGTCAGAAGTTTGTACTCTAAGTCTGTGAATCTGCTTGTTTTGTCAGTTCATTTGTATCATTTTATTCAGATTTCACACAGAAGTGATATCATATGATATTTGTCTTTCTCTGTCTGACATTTCACTCAGTATGGCAATCGCTAAGGTCCATCCATATTGAACCAATAGTGCACATCCCAATAGTGAAAATGGCACTATTCTACACTTAATAACCACTAAATAATATTTCCTTGTATATATGTGTAATACATTATACATGTTTCTGTTGATGACCACTTAGGTTGCTTTCATTTCTCGGCTATTGTAAACAATGCTGCAATGTACATTGGTGTGTATGCATCCTTTCCAACTATGTTTTTCCAGATATATGTCCAGAAGTCAATTGTTGAATCATATGGTAACTCTGTTTTCAGTTTCTTAAGGAACCTCCATACTGTTTTCCATAGTGGCTACCCAAATTTACATTCCCACAAACCATCTAGAGCCATTCCTTTCTTTCCACGCCCTCTTCAATGTTTATTGATTTTGTTTATGATAGCCATTTTGTCTAGTGTGAGGTGCTAGCTCATTGTAGTTTTTTGACTTGTATTTCTGTAATAATTAGTGGTGCTGACATTATTTTTATGTGCCTCTTGACCATGTGTATGTTTTCTTTGGAGAAATATCTATTTAGGCCATCTATCCATCTTTTAATTGGAATGTTCATTTTCATGATATTAAGTCACATGAGCTGTTTGTAAATTTTGAAGACTTACCCCTTGTTGGTCACATAAATGGCAAATATTTTCTCCCCTTCTGATGGTGGTCTTTTTATTTTGTTTATGTCTTTCCTTGTTGTGCAAAAGCTTCTGAGTTTACTTAGGCTCCATTTGTTTATTTTTGTTTTTATTTCATTACTCTGAGAGGTAACTTAAAAAAATATATTGCTGTGATTTATTTAGAGATGGCTCTGCTTATTTTCCTCAAATAGTTTTGTAGCCTAGTCTCACAATTAGATCCTTAATCTATTTTGAATTTATTTCTGTATATGGTGTTAAAAATGTTATACTTTCATTCTTTTACATGTAGCTGTACAGGTTTCCCTGTACCTTAATTGTATAATCTTGCCTCCTTTGTCATAGATTAATTGACTATAGCTGCATAGGCTTATTTCTGAGCTTTCTGTCCTTTTTCATTGATCTATATTTCTATTTTTGTAACAGTACCATACTATTTTTATGACTATAGCATTTTAGTATAGTCTGAAGTGAAGGAAATTAGAGATAGCAAGGGAACATTTCATGCAAAGATGGGCTCGATAAAGGACAGAAATGGTATGGACCTAACAGAAGCAGAAGATATTAAGAAGAGGTGGCAAGAATACACAGAAGAACTG
>SJYX01002472.1:199311-226985 GCA_006410675.1 Oreotragus oreotragus
TGGTGGGCTGCCGTCTATGGGGTCACACAGAGTCGGACACGACTGAAGTGACTTAGCAGCAGCAGCAGCCGCAGTATGTATATATATATATACAGTTATAGTTTTTTCTGAATCGATACATTAATCATTATGTAATGTCTTTCTTTGACTATTACAACAGTCTATTTTGTCCGATATGAGTATTGCTATTCCAGTTTTTTTTTTTTTGCCTCCATTTGCATAGACTACCTTTTTCCATCCCCCTCGTTTTCAGTCTGTAAGTGTGACTATATCTGAAGTGAGTTCTTGTAGACAGTATATATATATATATATATATACATATATATATATATATATATCTTTTAAGAATCCATTCAGGCATTCTATTTTTTTTAAATATGGTGCCTTTAATCCATTTACTTTTAAGAAAATTGTTTATATGTAATTTTCTATTCCCTTCCTTTCTCATTCTCTTATGGTTTGATTACCATCTTTAGTGTTGCATTTTTGTGTGTATGTATTGTAGTTTTTAGATTTTCTGTCCCCACGAGGTTTTTATATAGCAGTCTATGTGTGTAAATCTTGTTTTGACTCACTAGTCTCTTTCTTGCTAGAGAATTTCCTTTAGCATTTGTTGCAAAGCTTGTCTGATGGTACTGAATTACCTTAATTTTTGTTTGTCTGTGAAGTTTTTGATTTATCTCTCAAATATGAATAAGAATCTTGCTGAGTAGAGTATTCTTGGTTGCAAGTTCTTCCCTTTCATCACTTTAAGTATATAGAATCATTCCTTTCTGGCCTGCAAAGTTTATGCTGATAAATTAGCTGATAACCTTATGGGGGTTCACTTGTATATTATTTGTTGCTTTTCCATAATATGTGTCTTGATGTGTTCCTCCTTGGGTTTATCTTGTGTGGGACTCTGTGCACTTCCTGTACTTGGGTGACAGTTTTCTTCCCATGTTAGAAATATTTTCAACAATTATCTCTTCACATATTTTCTCAGGTCCTTTCTCTCTTTCGTCTCTTTTTGGGATCACTATAATTCAAAAGTTGGTGCATTAAAATTTTTCACAGAGGTCTTTTAGACTGTCTTCACTTTTCTTTTCTTTTGTCTTTATTCTGTTCCACAGCAGAGATTTCCACTAATCTGCATTCTACATTATTTATCTGTTTTATATTTTTGTTTTCTTTTTTCTTTTTTTGCCTCAGTTGTTCTGTTATTGAGTCCTTCTAGTGTATTTTTTATTTCAGTTACTATATTTTTCATCTCTGTTTATTCTTTAGTTTTTCTGTGTGTTCATGTTCTCATCCTCAGGCATACGCAATTTTTGTGACCCCAAAGACTGTAGACCCCAGGCTTCATAGTCCTTGGAATTTTCCAGGCAAGAATACTGTGGTGGGTTGTCATTTCCTCCTTGAGGGGATCTTTCCAACCCAGGGATTGAACCCATGTCTCTAGCATCTTCTGAAGTGGCAGGCATGTTCTTTACTGCTGTATCACCAGGAAAGCCCTTTAGTTCTTCTAGGCTTTTGTAAAATATTTCTTGCATCTTTTAGATTCCTCTCTCCTTTCTTTTCCCATGATCCTGGGTCATCTTAACTATCATTATTCTGAATGTTTTTTTTTTTTTTTTTTTTTTGGAAGATTGCCTTTCTTTACTCCACTTAGTTATTTTTCTGGGGGCTTATCTTGTTCTTTCATCTGGGGTATATTCCTTTGCTTCTTCACTTTTTTTCNTAACTATCATTATTCTGAATGGTGTTTTTTTTTTTTTTTTTTTCTGGAAGATTGCCTTTCTTTACTCCACTTAGTTATTTTTCTGGGGGCTTATCTTGTTCTTTCATCTGGGGTATATTCCTTTGCTTCTTCACTTTTTTTCTAACTTTTTGTGATTGTGGTTTCAGTTCCATAGGCTGCAGGATTGTAGTCTTTTTTGCTTCTATTCTGCCCCTTTTCTTAAGTATATGCGATATTATAAGACTGATAAGTCCAAAATCTGCAAAGTACGTTGACATTCTGGAGACCAAGGGAGTTTCAGCATTTCAGTCTTGAATCAACAGGCAGTATGGAAGAAGAATTCTTTCTTCTTAGCAATTTTTCTTATAAAGTTGTTATCTCTCTCCCAAACATGTACTCACTCAGGACACATGCCCAATTCTTCATAAGCAGTGTGGCTTTAATAGCAACTTCCCACATTGACAAAATTTAATTTGAGCAGCAAGTTTCTTTCCTCCTTTGTGACAGTGCTTTGCTGCTTCTCTTTTTATGCAAGGTATAGAGGCATTTGGTGTTCCATCTTCAGATCTAGAAGATCGAGATAACCGTTTGTGCCAGTATTATGATCCTGGATCTCTATGAGAAAAATGTCAAGGTTCTTTCAAGGACTATTTTATGCTGTGTTCTACTGCAGCACTGGGAAGTTATTAAGAAACTTCATTTCAGACAACACCCAGCTATTCAGTGATGCTGGTGTTTTCCTTGCATTGGTCCTAATCTATTTAATGAAACTACCTAAAGTAATCAATTCATTCTATAGCACAATTCAAAGTGCTGTACAATTGCACTCACTTCACACATTAGGAAAGTAATGCTCAAAATTCTCCAAGACAGGTTTCAACAGTACATTTACCATGAACTTCTATATGTTAAAGATGGATTTAGAAAAGGCAGAGGAACCAGAGATCAAATTGCAAAGATCCGTTGGATCATAGAGAAAGCAAGAGAATTCCAGAAAAACATCTACTTCTGCTTTATTGATTATGCCAAGACCTTTTACTATGTAGATCACAACAATGTGGAAAATTTTTCAAGAGGTAGAGATACCAGACCACTTTACCTGTCTCCTGAGAAATCTGGTGCAGATCAAGAAGCAACAGTTAGAACCAGACATTGAACAATGTACTGGTTCCAAATTGGGAAAAGGGTATGTCAAGGCTATATACTGTCACCTTGCTTGTTTAACTTATATGCAGAGTACATCAATGAGAAATGCCAGGCTGGATAAAGCACAAGGTTGAATCAAGATTGCTGGAAGAAATATCAATAACCTCATATACACAGATGATACCACCCTTATGGAAGAAAGTGAAGGGGAACTAAAGACCCTCTTTATGAAAGTAAAAGAGGAGACTGAATAAATTGGCTTAAAATTCAACATTCAGAAGACTAAGATCACGGCATCTGGTTTCATCACGTCATGGCAAATAGATGGAGAAACAATGGAAGCAGTGGCTGACTTTATTTATTTATTTTTGTGTGTGTGCTCCAAAATCACTGCAGATGGTGACTGCAGCCATGAAATTAAAGGACACTTGCTCCTTTGAAAAGAAATTATAGCCAACCTAGACAGCATATTAAAAAGCAGAGACATTACTCTACTGACAAAAGTCCATCCAGTCACAGCTATAGTTTTTCCAGTAGTCATGTATGGATGTGAGAGTTGGACTATAAAGAAAGCTGCTGCTGCTGCTGCTCCTAAGTTGCTTCAGTCGTGTCCGACTCTGTGCAACCCCATAGACGGCAGCCCACCAGGCTCTGCTGGCCCTGGGATTCTCCAGGCAAGAACACTGGAGTGGGTTGCCATTTCCTCCTCCAATGCATGAAATTGAAAAGTGAAAGCAAATTCGCTCAGTTGTGTGCGACTCATAGAGACCCCATGGACTGCAGCCTACCAGGTTCCTCCGTTCATGGGATATTTCAGGCAAGAGTACTGGAGTGAGGTGCCATTCCCTTCTCCGAGCAGCAAATAATTGATACTTTTGAACTGTGGTGTTGAAGAAGACTCTTGAGAGTCCCTTGGACTGTAAGGAGATCTAACCAGTCCATCTTAAAGGAAATCAGTTCTGAATATTCACTGGAAGGACTGATGCTGAATCTGAAACTTCAGTACTTTGGCCACCTGATGCAAAGAACTGAGTCACTGGAAAAGACCCTGATGCTGGGAAAGATTGAAGGCGGGAGGAGAAGGGGATGACCGAGGATTAGATGGTTGGATGGCATCACCAACTAGATGAACATGAGTTGGAGCAAGCTCCAGGAGTTGGTGATGGACAGGGAAGGCTGATATGCTTCCATTCCTAGGGTCACAAAGAGTCTGACATGATTGAGCAACTGAATGGAACTGAATGTAACCCATTTGTGTGCTACAAATTCATGAGATAAGGAACTTACAAAAAACTATCATTTTTGTACTGCTTATGTCATTAAAAATATTTTATTATAAAAAAATGTTAGCTGGATTAAACAGTGTATCTGGTGATGGAAAGTGAAGTCGCTTAGTTGTGTCCAACTCTTTGTGACCCCATAGACTTTAGCCTATCAGGCTCTTCCATCCATGGGATTTTCCAGGCAAAAGTACTGGAGTGGGTTGCCATTTCCTTCTCCAGGGGATCTTCCCAACTCAGGGATCTAACCCTGGTCTCCCCCATTTCAGACAGACACTTTAGCCTCTGAGCTACCAAGGAAGCCCACCTGGTGATGGAGTTCCTTTATATTCTGGTGCATGCTCCTCATCCCACAGTGGGTAGGATGATTACTGCTAATATTGCTTTTTCTTTGTTGCCTGCTCACATACACTCATTAAGAGAGATCATCCTCTTTCCTACTTGGGAAATATAAAAATTATCCTGGAGTCTTATGCCTTCTGTTTCCTTTCAAGAAATTACTATATTATTTTTATTTTAACTGTAGGTTTTTCTTCTATTGGCTATTAAAAGAACTGGTTATTAATACTTCTTGTGTTCTTTTTTGCAAGTCTTGTTGTCATGTGTCTTATTTTGCACTTACCCTTGTTTAGCCTCAGATTTGAAACTATAGCCAAATATAATATAACTACTAATATGTGTCTGAGCTCAGATTCACATCTAAGTGTGTGTGATGGCAGATTGTGAGTTCTTCACAAGAATACTGAATTTTTTCACAAAAATAAAAGGCAGAAATAAGCAATTTGGAGGAAGTGTTTAGAGGACTCTATGGCCTCTCATAATTGGATCAGATCAATATATTAAAAAAAACATAAAAATTTGTGCTTATTCTCTGATTTAGTTGCTAATTTCACTCCACTAGAAACTGATGCTTTTAAGTAATACAATATAAATTAATTACTTGGAAAACTGATATTTCTAATAAACACATAAATTAAAAGTTCCACAACTTTGTCATTAGATTCAACAGATATAACTACCCTGGAAACTTGCTTCCAAAATTTTCTCAACATTCACATGAATTTCTAGGCTAATTCATGGTGGACAGTCATAAACAACTTAGTGAAATGAGTCTGTGGATTATATTTTGAATAGTGCTATGTCAAAGTATTCACAGGTATTAAATTTACACACAGGTTTCTACATTAACCCTTATCATACCCTCCAATGTAAAATTTGCCTCCAAGGAAAGTTAATCCTGTTTTTAAAAATTTAGATTACACTAGAAAATTACTAGAGCTATTCAATGAATATAGTAAACTTGCAGGATATAAACTCAACACACAGAAATCCCTTGCATTCCTATACACTAATAATGAGAAAGTAGAAAAGAAATTAAGGAAACAATTCCATTCACCATTGCAACGGAAAGACTAAAATACTTAGGAATATATCTACCTAAAGAAACTAAAGACCTATATATAGAAAACTATAAAACACTGATGAAAGAAATCAAAGAGGACAATAAGAGATGGAGGAATACACCGTGTTCATGGATTGGAAGAATCAATCTAGTGAAAATGAGTATACTACCGAAAGCAGTCTACAGATTCAATGCAATCCCTATCAAGCTACCAGCGGTATTTTTCACAGAACTAGAACAAATAATTTCAAGATTTGTATGGAAATACAAAAAAACTCAAATAGCCAAAGCAATCTTAAGGAAGAAGAATGGAACTGGAGGAATCAACTTGCCCAAATTCAAGCTCTACTACAAAGCCACAGTCATCAAGACAGTATGGTACTGGCACAAAGAAAGAAATATAGATCAATGGAACAAAATAGAAAGCCCGGAGATAAATCCACACACATATGGACACCTTATCTTTGACAAAGGAGGCAAGAATATACAATGAAGTAAAGACAATCTCTTTAACAAGTGGTGCTGGGAAAACTGGTCAACCACTTGTAAAAGAATGAAACTAGATCACTTTCTAACANTGGGAAAAGAGGGTGAAGCTGTGTGAACTCAGTTCCGTGGGAAAAGAGGGTGAAGCCGTGAAGCAGGCGAGGCTGAGGCCTGTGCACGAAAGCCCACGGCTGTGATGCTGCCTCTGGGGCAGGGACACGCCGGTGTGGGTGCGGTCCCTGGCCTGCAGCAGCCGGAGGATGATCAGGGTCGTTTGTCAGCCTGGGGAGGGCTGGTCTGAGTGGGCAGTGCCGGAGGTGCCCTACCTCACACCAGGGTGGTGAAGTCCCCCCGCCCCGGGCACAGGGCACACGGAGAGGGAGGGGCCATCGGGGAGGTGGTGGTCCCTCATGCGGCCCATATGAAGGTGTTTATCATTACATGTTTCTGAAGATTTGCTCGCACTCGCCTGGACTGGGAACCTCCATGCACGCCTCTGTGCCCAGTCTGTGCCCTCACGTGGGCTGTAGCTGAGGGCAGGCGACTCTCAGCTCTGCACGCTGGGGTGTGATGCCTGCCACACGTCAGCTCATTTCGAGGCCCCGGGGGATTCCAAGGCAAGTGGTATGGAGCACGTCTGCTCGAGGAAGAGATCAAACAGCCGGCACAGGGCAGAGTAGCTGTCATCACTCGCTGCGGAACAAGCCGCAGTGAACTCAGCACTTCTAAACAGCAGCAATTGTCGACCAGACGTCAGCAGGACGGTGGGAGAGGAGGCCTTCTGCTCCTAGGACCTCCCCCCGCAGGGCAACTGTTGGCACTGCTTGTCCACAGAGTGCCTTTGAGGGGCTCTGGGGCCCGGGGGGAGCTTGTGGAACTCCTGAGGAGCCGAAGATCAAGTGGGAAGACAGGTGATGGCTCAGCAGCTGCGGGCCTGGAAACAGCCCCCTCACCGTGTGAATTCAGCTGCGGCCTCGGGGGGCTTGGGTCCTGACGCCGGCACCCTTCACCAAGGACCCTGCAGGTGTTGCCTCCGTCCACCGCCAGAGGTTGGCCTGTGGCCCCTGCTCAGACATCGGATCTTCAGACGGCCTGGGAATCTGGCTCCAGCCTCCCAGCCACCATCTGAGAGGGTCATCCCCTGCCTCTCCATCTGGGGCCTCCTGAGATGCTCGTCTGCCCCTGGAGGCAGATGGCAGACCTCGGCTCAGCCGTGTATCTGGTCATGGTCCATGAGCGGTCCTGCCTGCCCAGCGACACATAGGAGCCCTCCACCCACGTCTGCACTCCTGGTGCCAGGCCTGCAGCGCACAGACCCACACGTGCAGTTTGAAGTGGACACTCGTCCTGGCTCCACCCCTACTGACCAAGGACCCAGAGGCAGGCCTGCCCACCCTGGCGCCAGACAGGATCCGTGTCTGCCCAGACCCCAGCCACAGACATGCAGGCGGAGACGATAACATCCACTCTGCCCTCAGGAAGACTTGGGGTGCAGTGGGGACAGGATGTACCAGGAGCCCCGTGACGCCTGCACTGGAAGAGGCCCAGGTCTGCAGCAACTCAGACCCACAGTCCAGGCAGGCCTGGGGCAGCAGCGCACGGCTCTGGGGGCACCCTGTGCACCCCACCTGCAGACCTCCCACTGCGGGGTGGGCCTAGTCGAGACAGTGGGGGCTGGCAGGGAGACGGATGGGTGCGAGCCAGCTGCCTGGGGATTCGGACCCGTGGCTCCTCCCGGGATGCGCTGGCCCAGGGGCCCCCACGGGTCTTGAGCTTCCTCTGGGCCATTGCAGGGGCGTCCCTTACAGAACCAGATCTGCCTCCTGAGGCTGGAGGTCAGGAGCATCCACCCAGGTTCACTGTCCTGTGCGGGAAGCGTTTAAGGCAACCACACTGTCAAGGGGAAGGTGAGGAGTGCAGGTGGACAGACGTGTGACTGTCCCTGTGGGCCAGGCCGTGAGCACACACGCTCACAGACGTGTGCCGCACACACAGTTCAGCATGAGCCCCACGCCTGGTCTGTGCTCCATCTGCACATACAGGGCTCACACTTTGAACACACAACTCACACATGATCCATGCACATGGTTCACACATGCAACTCACACATGCGTGACACATCGCAGGGGCCTCCCCACCCCCTCCCGCCCCTCTGGTCCCCATCTCGACCTCCCAGCCTCACCTGGAGACCCCATGGCACAATCCGCCCTGCTGCCCTGAGAGAAATCCAGGCCGCTTGGAAACGTCACTGCTTTCTGGGACTTTTCCACCTCCTGCCCTAACGGCCCTCCTGCTCCACACACACAGGCACATGTGCACACACGCATCCTGCTCCACACACACGTGGGTACACGTGCACACACGCATGCACCATACATCCTGCTCTGCACACACATGGGCACATGTGCACACACACACACATGCATCCTGCTCTAGACACACACAGACACGTGTACACCTGTCTCTTATACACATCTTCAGTATTGGCCATTATCCCTGTATTTCTCAGGCAGTGGGGGAAGCATAGTTCTCCCTTTGGTCCTGAGAGACAGAGAAACTTTCNGGGTGAAGCCGTGAAGCAGGCGAGGCTGAGGCCTGTGCACGAAAGCCCACGGCTGTGATGCTGCCTCTGGGGCAGGGACACGCCGGTGTGGGTGCGGTCCCTGGCCTGCAGCAGCCGGAGGATGATCAGGGTCGTTTGTCAGCCTGGGGAGGGCTGGTCTGAGTGGGCAGTGCCGGAGGTGCCCTACCTCACACCAGGGTGGTGAAGTCCCCCCGCCCCGGGCACAGGGCACACGGAGAGGGAGGGGCCATCGGGGAGGTGGTGGTCCCTCATGCGGCCTGTATGAAGGTGTTTATCATTACATGTTTCTGAAGATTTGCTCGCACTCGCCTGGACTGGGAACCTCCATGCACGCCTCTGTGCCCAGTCTGTGCCCTCACGTGGGCTGTAGCTGAGGGCAGGCGACTCTCAGCTCTGCACGCTGGGGTGTGATGCCTGCCACACGTCAGCTCATTTCGAGGCCCCGGGGGATTCCAAGGCAAGTGGTATGGAGCACGTCTGCTCGAGGAAGAGATCAAACAGCCGGCACAGGGCAGAGTAGCTGTCATCGCTCGCTGCAGAACAAGCCGCAGTGAACTCAGCACTTCTAAACAGCAGCAATTGTCGACCAGACGTCAGCAGGACGGTGGGAGAGGAGGCCTTCTGCTCCTAGGACCTCCCCCCGCAGGGCAACTGTTGGCACTGCTTGTCCACAGAGTGCCTTTGAGGGGCTCTGGGGCCCGGGGGGAGCTTGTGGAACTCCTGAGGAGCCGAAGATCAAGTGGGAAGACAGGTGATGGCTCAGCAGCTGCGGGCCTGGAAACAGCCCCCTCACCGTGTGAATTCAGCTGCGGCCTCGGGGGGCTTGGGTCCTGACGCCGGCACCCTTCACCAAGGACCCTGCAGGTGTTGCCTCCGTCCACCGCCAGAGGTTGGCCTGTGGCCCCTGCTCAGACATCGGATCTTCAGACGGCCTGGGAATCTGGCTCCAGCCTCCCAGCCACCATCTGAGAGGGTCATCCCCTGCCTCTCCATCTGGGGCCTCCTGAGATGCTCGTCTGCCCCTGGAGGCAGATGGCAGACCTCGGCTCAGCCGTGTATCTGGTCATGGTCCATGAGCGGTCCTGCCTGCCCAGCGACACATAGGAGCCCTCCACCCACGTCTGCACTCCTGGTGCCAGGCCTGCAGCGCACAGACCCACACGTGCAGTTTGAAGTGGACACTCGTCCTGGCTCCACCCCTACTGACCAAGGACCCAGAGGCAGGCCTGCCCACCCTGGCGCCAGACAGGATCCGTGTCTGCCCAGACCCCAGCCACAGACATGCAGGCGGAGACGATAACATCCACTCTGCCCTCAGGAAGACTTGGGGTGCAGTGGGGACAGGATGTACCAGGAGCCCCGTGACGCCTGCACTGGAAGAGGCCCAGGTCTGCAGCAACTCAGACCCACAGTCCAGGCAGGCCTGGGGCAGCAGCGCACGGCTCTGGGGGCACCCTGTGCACCCCACCTGCAGACCTCCCACTGCGGGGTGGGCCTAGTCGAGACAGTGGGGGCTGGCGGGGAGACGGATGGGTGCGAGCCAGCTGCCTGGGGATTCGGACCCGTGGCTCCTCCCGGGACGCGCTGGCCCAGGGGCCCCCACGGGTCTTGAGCTTCCTCTGGGCCATTGCAGGGGCGGCCCTTTCAGAACCAGATCTGCCTCCTGAGGCTGGAGGTCAGGAGCATCCACCCAGGTTCACTGTCCTGTGCGGGAAGCGTTTAAGGCAACCACACTGTCAAGGGGAAGGTGAGGAGTGCAGGTGGACAGACGTGTGACTGTCCCTGTGGGCCAGGCCGTGAGCACACACGCTCACAGACGTGTGCCGCACACACAGTTCAGCATGAGCCCCACGCCTGGTCTGTGCTCCATCTGCACATACAGGGCTCACACTTTGAACACACAACTCACACATGATCCATGCACATGGTTCACACATGCAACTCACACATGCGTGACACATCGCAGGGGCCTCCCCACCCCCTCCCGCCCCTCTGGTCCCCATCTCGACCTCCCAGCCTCACCTGGAGACCCCATGGCACAATCCGCCCTGCTGCCCTGAGAGAAATCCAGGCCGCTTGGAAACGTCACTGCTTTCTGGGACTTTTCCACCTCCTGCCCTAACGGCCCTCCTGCTCCACACACACAGGCACATGTGCACACACGCATCCTGCTCCACACACACGTGGGTACACGTGCACACACGCATGCACCATACATCCTGCTCTGCACACACATGGGCACATGTGCACACACACACACATGCATCCTGCTCTAGACACACACAGACACGTGTACACACGCATCCTGCTCCACACAAACATGGGCACACGTGCACACATGCATCCTGCTCCATACAAACATGGGCACAGGTGCACACACACATCCTGCTACACACGCACACACACACATCCTACTCCACATACACACACACCCACACAGGCCCATGTGTACAGACACACACACATCCTACTCCACACACACAGGCACATGTGTACAGACATGCACACACATCCTGCTCTAAACACACACGGGCATGTGTGTACACATATGCACACATACATTCCACCACACACACACAGGCACATGTATACACATGGACAAACACATACATCCTGCTCCACACACACAGGCACATATGTGCACACATACCCACACACACCTCGTACTCCACACACGTAGGCACGTGTGTACACACAGGCACACATACATCCTACTCTGCACACACACACACAGAAGCACATGTGTGCACACACACACAGTCGTCCTGCCTCCCTGCTGCTCTCTCTTCAGCCTCCCCCATGGAGGGTCTTCGGGGCATCTGCAAAGCAGCACCCAGGCCTACCCTGAGCCCCCCACCAGGGGCACGGCTGGCCTGTGCCCAGGACATGCGTGTCTGGTGGGCGGGGTCTGGGGTGCCCGCGTCTCTTCCCGGCCCTTGAGCTCCGAGCCTCTGTTTGAGCACCCGGCCCAGGGCTCTCCCGGCTGCCGCTCTTCCTGCCCTGCGTGCACACCACAGGCCGCTGCCCGCTCTGTCCACGCCCCGGTCAGCAGGGCCTGGGTCCCGCCCCTCACGCTCTGCTCTTCGAGGTATGGGTGATGCAGTCAGTTGCGGGCTGCAGGCCCTCCCCCCTTCTCCACCCTCGATTTTCATGGGGGCCGGCGGCCTGGAGCCGACCGCACTGGGCGTGGAGGGAGAGCAGGGCGGGGGTCCTTGGGGGCTGGGACTTCCATGGGAGTCTGGGGGGCTGAGTCTCGCTTTCCAGGTGCAGGAGGACCTGGGGCCACAGGCCATCTCGCTGGCCCTCAGGAGCCGCCTGTGCCGACCTGGCAGAGGCAGCGGACAGGAGGTGCCAGCCATCCTCAGGCCCTGGGGCCCCTGCCCCGGCATCGCAGCCCCAGGACAACCAGCCGGCCGCCCGCGCGCCTCGAGGGGCAGTTGTCACTCTGAGTTCCATGAAAGACGACACGCGAGATCGTTAGAGGAACCATGTCAGATGAAGTGGGCTTCCGTGAGCGCGAGTCCGGCCCCTGCAGGGATGCCTGCAATTTGCTTTGTCTTGCTGAAAACAGTATTTTCCCCAAAGACTCCGCGCGAGGGCCATTACAAAACGTGATTCATTTTGCATGAGCTCTGTGGCGCTCGGCTTTAGTGAAGAATTTATAGGGCGCTGTGAAGGCAGCATCTCTAAGTCACGGTCCCTGGGCGCCCGGGCGCCCGGCCGCCCGGCTTGGGAGGGGCCCGGGAGGGGCTCGGGTTCTGCGCGGAGCCCGGGGCAGGCAGATCCTGCCCGTGCTGCCGCGGGGTTTGGGGTGACGCTGCTGCACAGCTTCCCCCGGCTGCCCCGCACTGGACCCAGCACACGCGGCCCGCCCAGAGCCCGGTCCGACTTTGCTGGTGGTTTCCTTGGGCTCGTTAAGGGGAGGGGAGCAGAGCAAGGTGGCGCATGCTCAACACAGCAAAGGCCCTGCACCCAGACACCTGAGAGAAAGAGCCAGCCCGACGGGGGACGCGCGAGGCACGCGGGGTCTGCGCGGACACCAGTCGCTGCACCAGGCGGGTCGCAGCCCATCGTACTTTACAAATAAGACTGAAGGGCACGTCACAGTGGGGGAGTCAAAAGGAGAATAAACACACAGGAAGGCGTGAGCCCTCGCTCGCCCCAGGAAATCCCCGTCCCAGTAAAGTGCAAGGCCGCCCACGGAGGGTGCCGCGGAGCCCAAGCTGGGGAGGATGGGGGCGGTGGCCACCTCTCCAGGTCCCCACTCCACCCCCCCTGCCAAGAACAGGGCACTGCCCCCAAGAGGTGTGGCCCACTTCCTACCCTTCACCCCTGGGCAGGCTCGAGACTGGGTGGGAAGCTGCTGGGCACACTCCAAAGTGAGCTCGCCAAAAACCACCCTTCAGGGACATTCTCCTGGAGCAGAGCCTCCAAGAGCCCGACCAGCCTCAGGGAAGGTGCCCTCTTGGGCCCCGGGGATCGGCTGCCCGGCCGCCCCACGTGTGGCGGGACCCCTGTCCAGCCCGGGGGAACCCCGTCCAGCCCTGGTCCCTCTGAGGCCGCAGCACGCCCGAGGCAGAGGACTGCAGTGCCGCCCAGACCCACACGCCGTGGAAGGAGGCAGGGGGCAGTAAGGGGGAGCTCGGCGTCTCCCGGAGGGTGTGGGTCGGGAAGCCTCTCCTGGTGTGTCCTGTCCCTCGGCTGGCTCTGGATCACTCTACTCTTTGCACACACAAGGAAGAAAATTAACGCAGAAAGAAGAAAATGCAATCCAGGAAATTGAAAACAAGCGAAAACAAAATAACCTAATTATGTATCAGGTTGGTGACAAGACCCCTGGGGGAGAAAAATGTTATTCCCAGCGACTTGAGAACGAAGTGTTTGCCTGTTTATCCTCCATGGAAAATGCTAGAAGAGAGGTATCTTTGTGGTGCAGGGCAGGGGAGGGGCGGTCCAAGGAGACCAGGAGATCCTCCAGGAGTGACAAGGGAGGGGAGCCAAGGGGGAAAGAGGGGAGAGCGTGAGCCCAATTGTGGGCTGGGGGGTGGGTGCTCTGCGGCCATGGCGGCCAGGCGAGGCGTCCTCTCGGGGACCACGCCCAGCAGGGGCCATGGTGCTGGACCCCTCTGTCCCCCGACCCCCGGGGCCTGGCACAGGCTGACCCATCTGCAGCCCAGAGAATCCCGGCAATGCTCTCTCACCTCCCTGTGCCCACCCCCACCCCTGGAGCCTGGCAAAGCTCCCCGCCTCCCATCCTACCCTCTGCCTGGTCCCCACGTCCATGCCCAGTGCCTCGCCCAGGGGCCTCTTGTCAAGCGCGTGCCAGCCAGGCCCCCGGAGGCACCGACAGGCATGCAGGAGGAGGGCGCATCCCTAACTCAGCCCAGCCCCTTGAGCCCACTGGCCCCTCTCCTCTGAAGCCAGGCTGGTTTGCACTCGCTGCCCCTCTGCATAGACGAGGCACTCCATCCAGATGTCCACCTCAGGGATCCCGTCACCGAAGCTCCTTGGGGGCCCTCCCGCTCTCGACCAGAGGTGGGAAGGGCCCTTTCCACCCTCTCTTGCTCCCCACAGCACTCACCCCTGCAGGCCCATACGCTCTGCGTCTCCGTCTCCCTGAGGATGCAGAGGGCAGGGTCTGTGCCTGGGACTGGAGTCTGGGTCTCTGGGCCTCACAGCCCCCAGGCCGGGCCCCAGAGTGGACGCAGAGGGGCCCCAGGAGAGGCCAAAGAGACACATGCCCCCAAGCAGCTTGGCCCCCAGGAGCCGACCCCAGCCCCCCGCCGCCCCTCATGGCCCGCTCCCGTCGCGGGCGCCCTGGTGTCTGGACGCCCGCACCTTCTGTCAGTGGAGCTTAGGAGCGAAGGGCTGAGCTGAAAGCGTTCCGCCCTCTGTGCCTTGAGGGAGCAGGGGACAAAGTGGGACAAGTCCAGGTCCCGGGTCTCATGTGCTGTGTTTAGGAGTGCCGGTGTGAGCCCCTCAGTCACGTCTGACTCTGCGACCCCACGGACTGTAGCCCACCAGGCTCCTCTGCCCACGGGATTCTCCAGGCAAGATACTGGAGTGGGCTGCCAATCCCTTCTACAGGGGATCTTCCCAAACCAGGGGTCGAAGCCGGGTCTCCTGCATTAAAGGAGGGTCCATTTATCGTATGAGGCACTAGGGGCTTCAGGGGCGTCAGGGTCTGTGTTTAGAGGGGTCTCATCAGTAGCTTATGTAACTATAAGGAAACTTTAAAAAGTCATTCCCTAAAAATTGGAAACAAAAGCAAGCTATCCGCTCAGAGGCGCGCTGTGAGGGGACTGTTTCGGGGGACGACTGAGCGCCTGGTGACCGGGACCCCTGAGTGAGTGGAAGCAGGAGGACAGAGCCGAGCAGCCCTACTGGCCGCTGCAGCGGGCGCCCCACGCCGGGGCTCGGGTGACTGTGGGGGGCGTGGGGGCAGCTGTGCTCAGGACGGTCTTGTCCAGAACCAGGATTTTCAGCGCCGAGAAGACCTGAAGACACGTGCAGTCTAGTGGACGTCCAGGTTGGCCGGGCCTATCGGCGTGAACACAGGGAAAATGGTGAGGGCCACAGTCTCCCCTGGAACGCCTCCCGGCTTATAGCGTGTAGAGGGGTGGGCTGGAAGGACCGGAGCGCTGCGACCGTAGCCGTTTTCTGGGGCAGTGGGGGCCGCGGTGAGCACCCTGCCCCGGACCAAGATGTCTCACCCACGAGGCCGGGCCAGCCCACGGTCCAGGAGCCCCCGTGGGCACTCCGAAGTGGGGCATGAGGGCTCCGGAGCCTTCTGCTGGGCGTGCGGGGACTCAGGTGGGCACCCGAGGGTGCCGGGGATGAGGCCACGGGCCCGCCCTCCCTGAAGCAGCTCTCAGCACCGCCCACGGCGGGACATCGGGGGCCCTGGCCTCCCTGGGGCGTTCTCCCCAGTGCTGAGCAGCCTTCTGGCCGGCGCTACACCAGTCACATGGCACCTGGTCCCTTCTGAACATCTGTTTCCCACCCTAGGCCTCCCAGGCCCGAGGTCTGTCCGGGCTCCAGACCTCTGTTCCCTCTCCTGAATGCTGTGCTCTCATGTGGCTGGGAGGCTCGGCCCCAAATCAAGCCAGCACCCCCAGGAAGAGAGTTTTGTTCTCTTAAAAAAATAAGTCTACATGTACTAAGAGCCTCATATTCTGACCTAGCAATCTAGATCACCATGATGGTTTTCTCACTCCATTTAGCTTTTGTTTTACTCGATATGTTAATTACCAAAGCGGTGTTTGCTCATCGTAGCACATCAAACAGGATAATGAAAAAGTTAGCCAGCTTCATCCCGGCCTTAGACCCATCTCTCTGAGGCACGGTGTTAAAAGCCTAGCCATAATTGCAAAACTCTCCAATAAACTCCACCCTGAACTCTGATGAGGCCTCCAAGACTCAATCTGTCCTAGGGACAGTGTTTGAGAAGAGCAAAGTCTTATTGAAAAATATTGAAAATTAACAGTAAGTTCAAATCTGAAAATGATTGCTGCACGTGGGCAGTAAATGCCTTGTTATTGAAACTCTTGGATCTCCTTTATTTCCAAATACATTTTTCATACAGAATATGAACAGCTAACTCTTTACAAAAATATTGTGGTTTTTAATTTTAAAAAAGTCCCTTTCTGTGTAGGGTTTGGCAACAGAATACAACGGAATCCCATCCAAATTAAATGTTTTACTGTGTTCAGTTCTGTAATGAGAGGCTGGCAGAACCGATGGGACCAGGGTGGTTG
This sequence comes from Oreotragus oreotragus, assembly GCA_006410675.1. Classification (NCBI taxonomy): domain Eukaryota; kingdom Metazoa; phylum Chordata; class Mammalia; order Artiodactyla; family Bovidae; genus Oreotragus; species Oreotragus oreotragus. The sequence continues at coordinate 215,687 of SJYX01002472.1, forward strand.
AATTTACAGGCGAGAAATCCAACCTGGTGTGCTTTCAAATTCATGAGATCCCCGTGGATGTGACGCCAGCTCCACGGGGACTTCACAGCACATAATACTCCACTGACTTAACACCTGGCCATAGGAGCTACTCAGCCTCGGAGGTTTGGGGAAGCGCCGCTGAGGAGTGGTGGTGAAGGATCCAGCACAGACACGTGTGGAAATTAAAAGAAAAATCAAATATAAGGAGTGCCAGTCCCAGCAGGTGGGCAGGACAATGCCTGCGGCGGTGCCCAGCGTCTGGTGAAGCGCCTGCTCCGTAGCTCTGCTCTGTCTGTGCAGCAGGAGCTCAAGTGAGACCCCCCAGACCCTCCTCCCTGGGTGCAGGTGAGCGTCACTGGAGGACGTTTTCAAGCTCCTGGTGGCTGTTCAGTCCTCTGGCCAAGTCAGGAAAGCCCGGCTTCTTCCCTCAGGGCCCAGCCCACTCCTACCCTGGGATTCAGGGAGGAAAAGGCCCTGGTCCAGCCTCAGCCTGCCCTGCGGGCAAGGGGGGCCGCTCATGTCACCGTCTGGCCAGTCCAGGCTCCCCGGGCAGCGGGGCCTGAATAGTCTTGGGGCACAGGTGACACCAAGTTCCCACAGAGCTCAGGACACCCTCCTCAGCCCTCTATAAATACAGGGGCCAACCCAGCCAATCCTAAAGGAAATCAGTCCTGAATATTCGTTCGAAGGACTGATGCTGAAGCTGAAGCTCCAATCCTTTGGCCACCTGATGCAAGGAGCTGACTCACTGGAAAAGACCCTGATGCTGGGAAAGACTGAGGGCAGGAGGATCAGGGGACGGCAGAGGATGAGACGGTTGGATGGCATCACCGACTCGATGGACATGAGTCTGAGTGAACTCCGGGGGTGGTCGATGGACAGGGAGGCCTGGTGTGCTGCAGCCCATGGGGTCACAGAGTCAGGCACGACTGAGGAACTGAGCGGCAGCAGAACGCGTGCCACGGCCTCCGCCAGGCCTGTGGCTCCCCGGGCTCCCCTGCTTGGACCCCTGGCCAGTTGTCTGGAGGCACCCGGATGCCAAGTCCTGCTGCTGCAGGCGTGAGCCTATGCCCAGTGTCACATCCCCCAGGCGCCCACGGGGGCACCAAGTGACCCAGAGGCCCACCTGGCTCCTCAGCCTGCATTCCATGGGGAGCCTGGACTGACCGGGTGGTGACCTGAGCCCCTCTGCTGCTCTCAGGGCCGGCCTGGCATTCGAGCGTGTCCAGACGGCTGCCCAGCGTCCGAGCAGGGGAGCCTGTGGCCCCCGCTGTGGCCTCTGGCTTCGTCTTCCGGGCCAGCACCTGGTGGGCGTTGTGGGCTCGCCCAGCCCCCAGCGGGTGGCTTGTCCTTCACTGCAGCCAGCAGAGCTTTCTTCCCATCATGGTTGGAGGGCGATTTGCAGGCGTTTTTCTGGCCCATTTTGCTGATCGTTGCCTGTGTGTTTAGGTCCGGCCCCCAGATGTTGCTGAACGGCAGCCACGCGCCTCCTCTGGCCTCTCCCGGCCACCTCCTGGTTTCCGGCTGCATCTCCAGTGGGAGGGACCTGCCCTCTGGACACGGTGGGTGGGGGGTGCCGCCTGCCCTGCTTGGCCTCTCAGGGGCCTGGATGGGGCACGCAGGGGTCACTGGAGCTCTTCTCCCGGCAGGCCCCTCTCTGCTGCTCCTCCAGGCTCCATGGCCCTGCCACCCCAGGACGTGCCCTGGCTCTGAGAGCGTCACAGGCCTTGGGCACCAGAGATCCAGAGGGGCCCGAGTCTCAGAGTCTCGTCTGATGGGAGCCACGGACACGCGTCCCCGGGAGCCGTGGAGCGCGAAGGCCCCCTCCTGCAGGCCCATGTCCGGGGGTGCAGGCCGGTGGGGGCAGGCCCTGTGGGGCGCCAGAGGGCAGTGTCTGTGAACGCCTGGCCGCCACCCCCGGAGCTGTGCGTGCTCTCACTTAGCAGAAGAATATGCTATAAATTTGCCGTTACAACAAAGTCAGTGTGTCTTTTTTATTAAGAATGTCACGGAGCCAGTTATTTGTGTTTCTGTCGCGGCTGTGTATGTCAGTCCTTTAGCGCAAACAGCACTCCCCCTCCGCTATAGGAAGAGCACGTGCCGGTTTGAAATGAAGCCGAGCTGCTAAGAGCTGGCCATTCCTGGAGGACGAGGACCAAGCGAGGCAGAGTCTCCACGGAAGGTGCCCACCCTCTCAGGTTTCCAGACAGAAACAGTGAATCCCCGCCTGCAGACATGAACAGGGCGGGGAGGACTCCATGCTGGGGAGTGCTGTCCTGTCCCCCCGCTCATCCTGAAGCCCCACGACCGCCGTGACCACCGTGTCCCCCGGCGGGGACGGGGACCTGCAGGTCGTGCACTTGACCGAGGAGAAGCAGGCCCGGGAGGCGGCTCCTCTGCCATCCTGGTGGGCCTGTCCTTCCCCCGAGAAAACTGCGGACCCACCACATGAGCTTGGTGTTGTAGGGGCTGTTGTCGGGCTGAGTCACCAGGAAGGGGAGCGACACCCACTGAGCAGGCCTGCCTCGCCGGGCAGAGCCGTCAGCGCTCTGCTGCTTCTGCTGGAGAACGTGCTCCTTGCTAACCCCAGAGCTGTGGTCTCAATCCCTATTGATGTGTGAGATTCCTTGTGAGGCAAATGCACCAGTGTTCTCACCCAAGTGGGCTCGCCAGCAGGTCCTGACATCCCCCCGGGGCCCCCATCGCCTACACCACTGACAAATCCTCTTTCACCATCAGCGCAGCTCTGCCCCGGGATGGCAAGGGCAGCTGAGACCGTCGGCGGCGTGTTCGGCCCGGCCTGGGGCTGCTGTGCACGAGTCGCCCTGTTTAACGCTCCCCCGGGGCTTCCCGGGGCGCCCTCCTCAGCTCCTCAGTCTTCGGTGATAATCGGGCGATGCAGCCACACTCCTTTCTTCCCGACCGACGGCTCCGCAGGGCGGGTCCTGCACTCAGATGCTCTCGGCCATTGACCAGGGCCCAACACGGGGTAGAAACCCAGGGGCCGACCAGTCGAGGAGAGGAAGATGCGTGATGAAAGGGCAGGAGCTTCATCCTGTCTCTAGCTCCTTCACAAGGAGGAGGCCACACAAAGTGAGATTCGACCCCGCAGCGGCCGTGCGCGTCCGGTGTAAGAAGCGCTCTTGGGCTCTGACCAGGCCGGGGGCAGCTCAGGTAGATGCCGCTGGGTCAGCGACCAACGTCCGGGCGACATGCGGCTGACAGCTCTGCAGGCGGGTCTCAGATCCCAGAGCGGGGCTCTGGCGGCCTGTTGCTTCCTGCGCTGGTTAGGACAGCTGGGGCTTTAAACACCTTTCACGGGAGTCCGTGGTGTGAAAGCCCCCTAGGCACTAAGCAAGCAGAGCATCCTGGGCACACGGGGCTCTGCCCTGCCCCCCAAGGCTAGTTCATGGGCAAATGAGTTAAGGCCATTGACCTCCTTCTCCTCGGATTTCCCACCCCTGGTTCTTCATGGTTGCAAAACAGCTACTGGAGCTCCGGATGCGGGCCGACCTCCCTTCATCGGAGCCTGTGTGGTGCCTGGTTTCCTGTGTTAACTTGGCCGGGCCACGGTGCCCACCTGTTGGGCTGAGGGTTGCTGTGAGGGTAGTCTTCGGTTGTGACTGACATAGAAACCGGTGGACTCTGAGTAAAGCAGATGAGCCCAGTCCTGTGGTGGGCTCCTCCAGCCGGGTGAAGGCCTCAGGAGCAGAGAGGTTTGCCCTGGAGCCTGTAACACAGATGCCCGCCAGGGCNGAACAGGGCGGGGAGGACTCCATGCTGGGGAGTGCTGTCCTGTCCCCCCGCTCATCCTGAAGCCCCACGACCGCCGTGACCACCGTGTCCCCCGGCGGGGACGGGGACCTGCAGGTCGTGCACTTGACCGAGGAGAAGCAGGCCCAGGAGGCGGCTCCTCTGCCATCCTGGTGGGCCTGTCCTTCCCCCGAGAAAACTGCGGACCCACCACATGAGCTTGGTGTTGTAGGGGCTGTTGTCGGGCTGAGTCACCAGGAAGGGGAGCGACACCCACTGAGCAGGCCTGCCTCGCCGGGCAGAGCCGTCAGCTCTCTGCTGCTTCTGCTGGAGAACGTGCTCCTTGCTAACCCCAGAGCTGTGGTCTCAATCCCTATTGATGTGTGAGATTCCTTGTGAGGCAAATGCACCAGTGTTCTCACCCAAGTGGGCTCGCCAGCAGGTCCTGACATCCCCCCGGGGCCCCCATCGCCTACACCACTGACAAATCCTCTTTCACCATCAGCGCAGCTCTGCCCCGGGATGGCAAGGGCAGCTGAGACCGTCGGCGGCGTGTTCGGCCCGGCCTGGGGCTGCTGTGCACGAGTCGCCCTGTTTAACGCTCCCCCGGGGCTTCCCGGGGCGCCCTCCTCAGCTCCTCAGTCTTCGGTGATAATCGGGCGATGCAGCCACACTCCTTTCTTCCCGACCGACGGCTCCGCAGGGCGGGTCCTGCACTCAGATGCTCTCGGCCATTGACCAGGGCCCAACACGGGGTAGAAACCCAGGGGCCGACCAGTCGAGGAGAGGAAGATGCGTGATGAAAGGGCAGGAGCTTCATCCTGTCTCTAGCTCCTTCACAAGGAGGAGGCCACACAAAGTGAGATTCGACCCCGCAGCGGCCGTGCGCGTCCGGTGTAAGAAGCGCTCTTGGGCTCTGACCAGGCCGGGGGCAGCTCAGGTAGATGCCGCTGGGTCAGCGACCAACGTCCGGGCGACATGCGGCTGACAGCTCTGCAGGCGGGTCTCGGATCCCAGAGCGGGGCTCTGGCGGCCTGTCGCTTCCTGCGCTGGTTAGGACAGCTGGGGCTTTAAACACCTTTCACGGGAGTCCGTGGTGTGAAAGCCCCCTAGGCACTAAGCAAGCAGAGCATCCTGGGCACACGGGGCTCTGCCCTGCCCCCCAAGGCTAGTTCATGGGCAAATGAGTTAAGGCCATTGACCTCCTTCTCCTCGGATTTCCCACCCCTGGTTCTTCATGGTTGCAAAACAGCTACTGGAGCTCCGGATGCGGGCCGACCTCCCTTCATCGGAGCCTGTGTGGTGCCTGGTTTCCTGTGTTAACTTGGCCGGGCCACGGTGCCCACCTGTTGGGCTGAGGGTTGCTGTGAGGGTAGTCTTCGGTTGTGACTGACATAGAAACCGGTGGACTCTGAGTAAAGCAGATGAGCCCAGTCCTGTGGTGGGCTCCTCCAGCCGGGTGAAGGCCTCAGGAGCAGAGAGGTTTGCCCTGGAGCCTGTAACACAGATGCCCGCCAGGGCTCCCGGCTGGCCGGTCTGCTCTGCAGAGTTCAAAGCAGGCGGCATGCCCTGCACCAGCCCCTGGGAGTCTGAGTGTGAGTGCGAGCACCGCGGGCTCTGGTTCTCTGAGGGGCCTGGCCAGTTCAGCCATGAGTACACCTGTGTCCTCGCCCCGAGGGTCCGAGCCTGTCACACGGCCGTGCCCGGCTGCTCCGTGGGCCTGGAGCCTGGGGGCCTCACCTGTCCTGCCTCCGAGGTGCAGGGGAAAGGGAGGGGCCTGGGGGGTCTGCCGTGTCCACGGCCTGCAATCCAGACGCGGGGGGACCGCAGAGGACCATGGAGTCCGCCTTGTCCCCTCTCCTCCCACGGCCATGAGCTGCTGTCGGGCCTGTTTCCTTGTGTTTCCCGCACAGAAGCCCTGTGCGCCTGTGGCACATGGTGACGCCCAGGAGCTCGCCGGGCCCGCGGGGCCGCGGGGCCGGGCCTGCTGGAGTGAGAGCTGCTGCAGAAGCGGGTGTGCCCCAGGTGTGGGAAGGTGGCTCCGGGCGGCCCCGCTGTAGCAACGAGGACAGCAAAGCATCAGGCGGCCCCTCACACCTCCGGACGATGGCAAAGGCGTGTGAGCACGTGAACAGCTTGAGGGCCAGGGCTGTGCTTCCTGAGCTGTCCCGGGGCTCCCCGTGCCCTCCAGCCAGAAACACGGCACCTGCAGGGAACCACAGGCTGCAGCGGCCACCTCTGTCTGCTGCCGTCTGGCCCAGGCCAGCCCTTTGTTCTGGAGAGGGCAGGGTGTGTGTGCATGCACATGTGAGTGTGTGAATGTTTGTACATACGGTGTATGGGCATGAGTGGGTGCGTTCATGTGTGTATACAGTACCTGATGTGTACATCCGTATAGGTGTGAGCGTGTGTGAGCACGTGTGAATGTGTGCATCTGTGTAGGTGTGTGCATGTGAGTGTGTGTGGATGTGTGCATCCATGTAGGTGTGAGCATGTGTGAGCACATGTGGATGTGTGCATCCATGTAGGTGTGAGCACGTGTGGATGTGTGCATCCATGTAGGTGTGTGCATGCGAGTGTGTGTGGATGTGTGCATCCATGTAGGTGTGTGCACGTGTGGATTCGCGCATCCGTGAATGTGAGCATCCATGTGCACACCTATAGGTGTCACCTGGGTGCCTTCTCCCAGCTCCTCTCCTCCCTGGGGACCAGAGGCTGGGTCTGTGGCAGGGACGTTGTTTCTCTCCCCTAAGCCCTAGGGGCCAGTTTTCCCCAGACACCTGGACAAATCGGGCCAGCTCTGCTGGGTGCGACCACGTCCCTGAATTGACTTGTTTCTCATTACAAACACACAGAAAGCTTCAAGTGTGCTTGTAATGAGCAGCTTTTTCTAAAGAGAAACACAGCAGCAGCCGCAGGAGCACATGCGGGTTCTGTAAACTTGTAATCGCAGGTGTCAAACAGCGAGCAGCATTTTCCCAGGAAGACAGAAGCCCTGGGAAATACCACGGTGCGGGGGCCGAAGCCGTGTTTCCTTGACAGAAGTTAATTCTGAACTAAGTATTCCAGGAAGGAAAGCCGGGGACGTTTTTACATGTCTATCATTTGTCCTCGGAGGGCACGGAACAAATATGTTTCTTAACACGCGACACCAGCATTATTCTGGGTGCCTCGGGCTATCTGCTGTTTTCCAGTTTGCAGAATTGCAGGCTTAGAAAACAACTCTGCATTAAGAGGAACACACAATCCGGGCCAATCATGACCACGTGGACTCAGACCCTACCAGCCGAGGAAGGGGTCTAGGCGGGAGACGGTGAGGGCGGGGGTGTGGGGTTCCACCTCTCCCCGCTCCCCTCGCTCCCAAGGCCCAGAGGCCCCCAGCAGTTTGTGCCCCGCCTGACCTTGGCTGTCTCCTGCGGGTGTGTCCACCTCTCGTTCTAGCTTGGAGCCAAGCCCACCTACTCTTTCCAGAGGAAGCTGGGGCAGCCCCAGTGAAGGAGCTAAACCTGGAGGCTCCCCCTTCTCCTGAGAACCAGGTCTCCAACCGCCTGCCCTGGGGCCGAGCTGCAGCCCTCTCAGCCCAGAGTCCCTGGTGGTCTTGCTGGGGGGTCTCCAGGGGGCCTTTCTCCCTGGCCCTCAGCCCAGTCCCTTTCTAGGCCACGGCCTGGCCACCACGCAGCTTTCTGGCCTGGAGGGGAGCGCACAGACAGGTGCTGGGGCCTTGGTCCCCAGAGAAATTCACTCAGCTTCGTCCAAACGGGGCATCTGACCCTAGTCTCAGAACTGTCCCCGAGGGACACTGCAGGCGGCCTGATAGACCTGGAGCTGGACAGTGGACCCTGGGACCCACCTGCGTGGTCCTCGGCGCCAGACCCCAGCTGCTCACCTCCGTCGACACCCCGAGGGGTGCAGCCCCGGCAGGCAGAACGGTTTCCCTCGGCCTTGTAATTCAGATCAGCACACACATGTACACACATGCATGCGGGCTCCGTGTACACACACACTACATGCGTGTACACACATAGGCACATATCACGCATGGGAAAGGGCCCCATGCACGAACACATGCATGTATACACATGTACACACATGCATGCAGGCTCCCTGTGCACACACACTACACGCGTGTACACACATAGGCACGTATCATGCATGGGAAAGGGCCCCACGCACGAACACATGCATGTATACACATGCACACGTGCGTGCAGGCTCCCCACATGTGCACACACAGGCACACATCACACGTGGAAACACACCACACACATGAGCACACACATGTGTACACACCACTGGCACATGCGGACACCATACATATGCACACACAACATCCACACATGCAAACACACTGCACACATGTATAGCACACACGTGCACGTGCGCACACACCATGCCTTCAAAGGAGCCGCAGTGGATCTCCGCATCATAAGTCTCCCCTAAGGTGACCGAGTCACCGGAAGTCCCTGTGGGTGGTCCTGAGCAGGAATCAGAACCTGGGCTCTGGGCCGGTGCTACTAATGGTTCTGGGGAAAGCCCACCCTGCCCTTGCAAGTCCAGCTCGTGACAACACTTCATGATGAGGCTTCTCAGCAGTCATTGCTCTGTTTGCAAGTCAGAGCGGTCAGGGTCTCTTCCTGTGGCTTCGGGTCCAGCTGGGAAGGGTGGGTTAGTGAGGCCGATGCCTTAGTGAGTGGACTCCCCGCCTCGCAGCGCCTTCTCTGGGGCTTGAGTTGGGCCCAGGGCGCCTGCTCCCCGCCCGGGTCCCGCCTATAAATATCAGCAGTGGCAGGTCCCCTGTCAGCACAGCTGATGGACGGTCCTCACCTGCTATTACGGCCTGTGGCTGCGCGGAAATTAATTTAAGTGGTAGTTAATTTCTAATGAATTCCACTCAAGCGGTTAATACGCTCCCTGGGTGTTATGGTGACCTTCACGGATCACTGCTTTATGTAAATAAATTCTACTTTATGCTGTTTCATTAGAGAAGAGAGTGAGACTGGGGCGTCTGGCTGGATCTCTTCTGTAAACGCGCACAGCGGACCCTCTGCAGGAACTTGGTTTTAAAAGGGAGGTGGGGACGCCCATTGGACTCCCCGGGGTGCTAAGCCACCTGTCCCCATGCTCTGGCAAATATCTCCAAGTCTGGTGTGTTCCAAGGAGGAGGAGGAGGACAGCCTTCGCCGTAAAAGCCCTTGCAAGTTCCACGGCTGACCCGTGAGGAGATGGCCTCTGAGGCCTCCTTCTGAGGCTGTGGCCAGCCAGGGGTGGGGGGTGCCTGGGCAAGAGGAGTGAGAGGCTCTCGGGGAAGCAGACCCACCTCTCCGTGCACAGGGGTGGGGGCTTCCACGCCCCCAAGGGGATGAAGGTGAGGATGACACTTCAGTGACCCCCCGGGTCTGTGTGCAGTGGCGGCACGTGGCTCGGGCTGGACCTGATGGGGTTGCCAGCAGCCAGCACCTAGGCGCGTCTGGAGTTCATGCAGATGACCTGGGCTCACCCGTCTGCTCTTCCAGCTCAGACGGCCCTCCCGGCAGCCCAGGTGTGCAGCTTCAGCGACGGGCATGTTTTGCTTCCCGTCCTGGGGGCTGGACACCTGACGCAAAGTGTCAGCGGGCTCTTCCCAGGCCTGCGGAGGCCACCTTCCTGCCGTGTCCCCACAGGGCGGAGCACGAGCTCCCTGGGGCTTCCACACGCCAGGCAGCGTGTCGGGGCTCCAGGGCCCCACCCTCGTCACCCTGTCTAAGCATGCTCCCCCAAAACACCGCCTCTGACCGCCACGCTGGGGCGAGGGCTTCCAGGCGGGGTCAGGGGGCCCAGGGCGTCCGGTCGGTCCTGCCACAGCATGCCGGCCTTCCGGCTCCCCAGCTCCGTGCTCTCACGCGGTTCGCGCCTCTGGGGTGTCTCCCTCTCCGTCGGGGTCTCCCCACCATGGACGTGGTGGAGTCCACTCATCTCACATGGGCAGCTGGCTGGCCAGACTGACCCCTGGGCTTCTCGCCCACCTCCCCCTGAGCGGCGTCCACCTGCCAGCCTTGCTGATCTTGTTACGTGGCCACTGAAGCCTCCCAGGGCGGGTGTCCAGGAGGTGCCTGGAGGAGCCGGGTCGCTGGGAGGATGCTCTGGCCAGAGTCTGACAGGGCTGCAGCCTGACCCTGGGCCTCCTGGACTGAGAAATGAGCGTCTGGTGCCCACAGGCCACTGCTTGTGGGTCTCTGTTACACGGTTTGAAAGGACTTAGAAAGGCTGTCCAGAGAAACAGGCTCAGAGGGACGCAGTCTAGGAGCTGGCCCGTGAGAGCCGGGGGCCCAGGTCTGGAGACCGAGGGCAGCCGGCTCGCAGGGACCTTGGGGAGGTGTGGCGTTCCCGCCGCGGCCACACCTGCAGGCTGGGGACTCTGGCAGGGCGTCTGCATCGGTCTTGAGCTGAGTGCCTCCTTCTCGGGGCCAGTGGACTTGGCTCCCAGGCCTTGCCCTGGTTGGGTGAGGCCTGCCCACAGCGGGAGGGTCACCCACGGGACTCAGAGGCCGTGGCTTGCAAGCCCGTCCCATCCGCGGGGGCCTGCTCATCAGATGTCCAGGCCAGCGCCTGCCCCTGTTGGGGCTCACCACCCACCTGCCCCATGTGCTGTCTTGGCGACCAGCGCTCTGGGTGGTCAGGCGGTCACCACAGGCACCTGCTGCAGCTGCAGAGCCCGCTGAGGGTCTTTGCAGAGAGTGACTGGTCGGGACCCCCGACCTAGAAACCCTCCTAGCCCCCAGAACATACAGAGTCTAGGTGGCACCCCTGCCGCACCAGCTCCTGGAGGCCCCGGGCCCCTGCTCCGCTCCCTGCACCCCATGTCCCTCCTGTGGTGGCTGGAGGGGCCCCCTTCGCCTCCCAACCCCAGGCACTGCCCCTCCAGGCCTGGGCAGAGGCGGCACTGGGTCCACCTTCACCGGGCCGTGCCAGTCACCAAGGCCGCTTCTGGAGCGGGGAGACACATGTCTGCCCCGCCACGCGACAGGCCATCCCGCCTCCCACAAATGCGCCCTGGATCCTGTTCACTGAGCCTCAGGCTTCCGGCTCCCATGGCCCCATCGGAGGCCCCAGAAGCCCCAGACCAGAAACTGCTTTGCGGCTCTGCCAGGACCACCGTGTCCCCCACTCAGGGCTGATTCTGCAACTATCCAGGCCGCCACCCGACTCACGGAGACGCCCAGGCAGGTGTCTGTCCACCCTGCTGACTGGCGCCCTGTGTCCACACCCACAGATGGCTCCCTTGCGGCTGCGGATGCCCCGTGTTTCCCACTAGCCCACGCCCCCACGCGGGGACACAGCCTCGGCCAAGGCTCGAGGTGCGGTCTTAGGGTCTTGATCTGAACACTTCCCCGACAGCTGGGCAGTGGGAAGGCTGTGGCACGTAAAACTGCTTCTCACGGGATCAACTAAGGAGTCACACGTCCTCCCCCGCCTGCCGCTGGGGGCCATCACCCTGTCGCCCCCTCACCGAGGTCCTCCCTGCTCCTGTGGTGCCTCACCCCCTCAT
>SJYX01002473.1:0-10644 GCA_006410675.1 Oreotragus oreotragus
CCTGCTGGGCTACAGTCCCTAGAGTTGCAAAGAGTTGGACACAACTGAAGCAACTTAGCACACACGCTCACATGTGTAGATATATATTTTTTCCAAGGCTTAATATGATCTTTTAAATTATTATGATCAATTTTATAGATGAAAGATTCAACTGATGTTTAAGAACAATGAACTTGATCTAATTTCCAACAATAGATATCTTTGTACTACACCTGACCTAGTACATCTTTTTATCTATTTTTTTCTGTTTTTAGGTGTTTCGCCCCATCTAGACTTTGAACTGTATAATTTCAGGATAATATTTTATTCATCTCTGCCACTAGTACCTAGTGAAACTGTTAGCCACTCAATCAAATCCAACTCTTGGCATCCCTGTGGACTCTAGTCCACCAGACTCCTCTGTCCATGGGGAATTCTCCAGGTAAGAATACTGGAGCGGATTGCTATTCCCTTCTCCAGGGGATCTTCCTAACCCAGGGATGGATCCCAGATCTCCTGCATTGCTGGCAGATTCTTTACTGTCTGAGCCACCAGGGAAGCCCAGTACTTAGTAGTGGCTGAAACATAGCATAAGTACTCGGTGCATGTTTGCTCAAATCAACTGAAGTGAAAGAATCAGGACTCTAATCCAGGTGTGTCTGACTTCAGAGTATACAGTTTTCACCACGCTCTACCATCAGAACTGACAACTGCTCTAATTTTTTAGAGTTAAGACACCGCTCTCTCCCACTGCAATGTAGTGAAGTGAAATCGCTCAGTCGTGTCTGACTCTTGGCGACCCCGTGGACTGTAGCCCACCAGACTCCTCCATCTATGGGATTCTCCAGGCAAGAATACTGGAGTGGGTTGCCATTTCCTTCTCCAGGGGATCTTCCTGACCCAGGGATCGAACCCAGGTCTCCTGCATTGCAGGCAGACGCTTTAACCTAAGGAAACTTCATATTCTTGCAATCCCTTGGCTTTAGCCTGAGGCATTTCCCCAAGTGATCATTTGCATATTCTGTAATCTGTTCTGGACAGAAGTGTCCAGACAAGAGTTTTGGAGACTAGAACCCCAGAAGGGACAAACAATGTGCCTCCATTTTGTATTTTCTAGTTTCTTCCCATGGTCCACAAACTTAAGATAACATACAAATTGGAAAATTAACCAGATACAAAATTAAAATGTAATGTCAGGAGCAGCAACTTTGGAGACAAACAGGAGCAACCAATTTAAGCTGAGGCTGCACCATGCTGGAATTCAACAGTGTCTGATGATAATTTATAATGTGTAAATAGTATCAGTTCACAGAGATCCATTCATGCTAGCAGTTTTGCTTTGGTTTAAGAGAAGAAAGGATGCTATCAGGCAGGTTTATATGAATACGTAAGGATTTAAAAAGGAATGACGGAAACAGTTTCAAGCATCTTCCCAAGACTGAGTCCATGGGCCCAGTTCTAAATTTGTAGAGGCTAAAATCTCTATTTACAAGAAACAGTTTCAGACTGGGGCATGGGTGGGGTTGCTTGGCTTCTCAGACCATAGATAAAATGCAACACAGAGTGAGTACCATGAACATGATCCTCATTTCTGCTCAGAACCCATTAACTACTGTGATTCTAGACCTGTGAACTAGTGCATTGATGATGGGGACCACAGAGCAGTGACTGAACACGCATGGAGACCAGGAGGCCCACCAGGAAGTAGTGCAAGCCCATTGGATACGTGTGCAGAAAAATGGCAATACCTGAAACGCACTTCCAACTATTGTGAGACAAATGAGAGACTTTGTGGGGGGTCCTGCAGAACTTTTGTGGGGAGACTGCAGGAAGCTGACTTCACCTGGGACCAGGGTCATACTCCAAGAAACAAGGTAATAAGCCAAAATAATTTGACAGTTAATAGTAACATGGCCTCACTTTTAACCACAGCTCTTATGAAGATCTATGAAGATTTTGGTTTTATTTCTTTTTAAATTTTTTTTTACCATGTCCTTAATTCCTAATATTATGTATGCTTAAGCATACAATCACTTTAGCTTATTTGACAAAATAGGCTCTGAAACTTAACCACCTGGTCTGGACTCCCAGTTTTTCCATTTGCTAGTTGTATTACTTTCCTGTATTTACTCCTTGTTCTTCCTGTGCTCAGTATACCCGTCTGCAAAATACTACCTCCTTCAAAGTATCATTGTATTAAATCAAATCATGGATTCAAACATAGCACAGAACTCAGTCTTCTATAAGCAAGAGTTTCTATTCACATTAGTTCATGTATTGTTATTGTCATTAGTAATATCATCATTATTATTGAATTCATCTTTATTTAGGGCATCAGTCCTATCATCCCATTATAGTTTTCATTTTCTCAACATGTTATTTTTTTTTAAATCAGTGACTTCAAAGATTTTCTGAATAGTCATCCATATGCAAAGACTTTTCACTGCAAATTTCCCCTTTTCCTTTCATTAGGTAGTGGTGTTTATTGATGTATGTATTCCTTCATTATTCACTAAATTGCTTATCCAACCATTATTTCATATGCCTACTGAGTGTTAGGTGGAATTCTTGGAACTATGTATATGGTATATAAACTGAGTATATAGCAGTAAGCTGCCCTCGGGGAGCTTATATTATCATGGAGGAGACAGACAATAAGATAAACAAGTATGTAATCTAATGTCAAATCTGTGTAAAGGCTATGAAGAAAANTGAGTGTTAGGTGGAATTCTTGGAACTACGTGTATGGTATATAAACTGAGTATATAGCAGTAAGCTGCCCTTGGGGAGCTTATATTATCATGGAGGAGACAGACAATAAGATAAACAAGTATGTAATCTAATGTCAAATCTGTGTAAAGGCTATGAAGAAAAATATAGTAGGGCGAATGAAAAGAGTGACAGGTAATGCAAATTTAAATAGAGATATCTGTGAAGGCATCTCTTTATTTGTCACAGAGCAAGGGGATGTTCAAGCTCAAGGGCATTGATAAAAGCAAAAGAGTTCTTGGAGGTGAGCAATTAAGAGAAGTCTCCTTGATAGGAACAAGAAAAATCATAGAACAACTAGAAGTATAGCAGAGAGAACCTGAGATCAAGCTAGCTGAGAAGAGCTCTCCTGAGGCCTCAAAGTTATGTCTGCAGAGGGGCCCAACTCTAATTGAATCAGACTATGGAGCAGTTTATGACCCAGAGTGTTGTCAAAAACAATAGAGAAACCAGCTGGCAAAGAGTTGAGGCTAATAGCTAAGTATGATAACCAGCCTGAGACTTAACAGGGGGTTCAGGGGAAAAAAAACAGAGAACCAGCTAAAACCATAAACATCTCTGAAGAAGGAGGTCTCATATATCCAGTGGATATTTGTGCATATCCAAAGCTGCACCCTTTAGGGAGTGACATCTGAGCATGCACACTGCCTGGGAAACGGATAAAAAAAACAGAGAACCAGCTAAAACCATAAACATCTCTGAAGAAGGAGGTCTCATATATCCAGTGGATATTTGTGCATATCCAAAGCTGCACCCTTTAGGGAGTGACATCTGAGCATGCACACTGCCTGGGAAACGGAATTCACTGAACTAGTCCAGCCGTGTCACCAAATTAGTGATCAAACAAATATGCAAGCAAACGGTAAGAATATCAAAGAAGATGGAGGAGGAGACAAACTGGTATTCATGTTTGCAATGATATATTATTGAAACTGTCCGATTTCCAAGAACAAGAAAAGAATGAGACATAAAAATAAACAAGAAATTGTTGCCCATAAACAGAAAAAAGGAGTGGACAACAAAATTTACCTTTGAGGGCTTGGAGGTAGCCATTATAAAGAAGCATGTTATAAGTTAAAAAAAAAAAATGACAATGTCTCACCAAATAAAGAATGTCAATAGGTATGACAAATAACTAAATGGAAATTGTGGAGTTGAAAAGTACAATAACTTAAATTAAAATTCACTGAATTGGTCCAACTGATTTGAACTGTCAGAAGAAAGAATAGACTGATAGAGATTATGTAATCTGAAGAATGGAAGGAAAAAGGACAAAAACTATAGTCAGCCCTTTGTAACTGCTGGTTCCACATCCTCAGATGCTACAACCACATGTCAGATTTCAAGGTTGGTTGGATCTACATATACAGAATCCCAAGTATGGAGGACAGAGCCTGGTGGGCTGCCATCTATGGAGTCGCCCAGAGTTGTATACGACTGAAGCAACTTAGCAGCAGCAGCAGCAGATTTTGGTAACTGTGGATGTTCTGGATACAATCCCCTGCAGCTATCATGGTAATCTCAATATTCTTAGAAAAAACATTTGATGATATTCAACATGTTTTCATTAAAAAAAGAAAAAGAAAAAGCTGCAAATAAAAAGAAATTCTTCTGTCTGATACACAGCATCTACAAAAATCTCACAGCTAATATGATACTTAATGGTGATGCTGAAGTCTTTCCCTCTAAACATGAAAGTCGCTCAGTCATGTCCAACTCTTTGTGACCCCATGGACTAATCAGTCCATGGAATTTTCCAGGCCAGAATACTGGAGTGGGTTGTCTTTCCCTTCTCCAGCTGAGCCACAAAGAAAGCCTAAAAATATGGGAGTGGGTAGCCTTTCCCTTCTTCAGGGGATCTTTCTGACCCAGGAATCGAACTGGGGTCTCTTGCATTATAGGCGATTCTTTACCAGCTGAGCTATCAGGGTTATTTCCCTCTAAGGTCAGGAACAAAACATGGTTGACCCTCTCTTAACATTGTACTGGAGGTTCTAGACCGAGCAATTAGACAAGGAAGAGAAGTAAAAGACATCCAGATTACAAAGAAAGAAGTAAAACTAACTCTAGTTTCAAATGGCATTATCCCTTTATCCACTAATTAATGAGCTACGATCAACCTATAAAAATCAATTTTATTTCAATAGCAACAATGAACAATCTAAGAATGAATGCAATTTCACTAAATAGCATCAAAAAGAATAAAATATTTAGGTGTAGGATTAACAAAAGAATTGCAATACTTGCACTGCTAAAACTATAAAGCATTACTGAAAGAAATTAGAAAAAAAACCTAAATAAATGGAACTATATTCATGTTCAAGGATCAGAGAACCTAGTATTATTAAGATGCTGCTGCTACTGCTGAGTAGCTTTAGTCGTGTTCAACTCTGTGGGACCCCAGAGACAGCAGCCCACTAGGCTCTGCTGTCCCTGGGATTCTCCAGGCACGAACACTGGAGTGGGTTGCCATTTCCTTCTCCAATGCATCAAAGTGAAAAGTGAAAGTGAAGTTGCTCAGTCGTGTCCAACTCCTAGCGACCCCATGAACTGCAGCCTACCAGGCTCATCCGTCCATGGGATTTGCCAGGCAAGAATACTGGAGTGGGTTGCCATTGCCTTCTTCGATTAAGATGATATACTCCCCAAATTGATCTATGGATTCAGTATCATCTTTACCAAAATCTCAGCTGGCTTGTTTGCAGAAAAGTCATCATGGGACAGTGGGATAAAGAACAGATGGAGAAGGCAAAAGTGGAGATGGGAAACCCAGGTTACAGGCAATGCCACTCAGCTAAGTGAAAGACTGATAGTCTGGATTAAGTTTTTGGTGGTATGGACAGAGAAATGTGACTAGATTCAAGACACAATTATGGGTAAAAATCTGAAAAAATATGAAATTAAACATAGGGATAAATAAAATGCCTGTAAATGTATATGATCTTGGAGTAATTTCCTCTAATGAGCCCTTCAGAGAATAGCTGCCAGATAAACTTAAATAACTAATGAGAATCTGCTCATTGACTAAGATGTGAAACTATTCTTTAGTAAGTGCTCTGCATAAAAAGCAACATCTTTCTTGATTGTTCTTGGCAACTTCTCAGAAATTCTCATTTAATTATTTTGTTGTGGAGCAGGAAATCTTGCTGTATCTTCTAAAACCTTAAAAAAATGTTATATCTTTTAAAATCTCCTTCCCCAACTCAAAAGTCTCTGGCAGAGGATTAGGGGGTAGGAAACAGCACAGGTGCTCAGGATTTCTAATAAAAAATAGAAAGCCATTAATTGATGGTTTTAAAGCTATTACATTATTTTTAAACTGTTACATTATTAAATGAAGGTCTGAACTGTTTTTTCTAATTTCCGTTTANAATGAAAAATAAAACATCCAGATTTATAGCAGAAAACCGAGATAGTGGTGCAAAGAAGCAGAGATGATACATGTTAATAATTACCCAAAATACTGCAGCTGTTACTGTTTGTGCACTCCACAGCACTATGCAGGCACAGAGCCCTGAATTTTCTAAGCGGGTAGTATTTCAAGGAAAAGAGGAGGTGTTTTTGTTACATATTCTCATCTTAATATTTTTCTTTGGAAGATGGTTAAATTTGGGATGCAGCTCTATGAATTCAGTGAGTCAATATTTCCAAAGTGATTAGGTCTCAGAGAACCAGGTTTTACAGAATATGACAAGCTACACTGTAGATATAGACACATAACGGATGGGTGCATGACTATTCAGAAAGAAGCCCCTATTTCTTGAGCACTTTCTGTGCCTCAGACAGTGCACTAAGTACTTTGCATAGTAACTGTGCATAGTAGAATGATTTCTCCGCTTAAAAAGTGTTCAAGCAGCGAGGTTTACTATTGTACCAAGGTTAAATGGGGACTTCTTTGGAGGCTCAGCGGAAAAGAATCCAACTGCAGTGAAGGAGACTCAGGGATGCAGGTTCCATCCCTGGCTTAGAAAGATCCCCTGGAGGACAGCATGGCCATCCACTCCAGGATTCTGGCCTGGAGAATCCCATGGACAGAGGAACCTGGCGTCCTGCAGTCAACAGGGTTACAGAGTCAGCTACAACTAAAGCGGCTGAACACACACCTTCATAAATGCGGGCAGACTACGAATCCAACCCAGGCTTGTCTGTTTGCAAATCATGTAGTTTATAAAAATCATTGCATCGTGCTCTGTCTTACAATATTAACAATTCTATAGGAAATGTTTACTGGGTACCAGTGTGTTTACACTTTGATTACTTGCTAAGTGTTTCAAATACATGAGCTCATCTCAGCTAAGGACTGTTTTACACACGTGGTTCAGATAAGCCAATATTAAATTGACTAATGACTACCAAACTCTTGGAATCCTTCGTGGAGTGTGCAAATTTAATCACTTGGAAAATATGTCTTTTAAGAGTTTTAATAATCCATGCTTAAGAAAGATGAAACAATATCTTTTGTTTTTAGCTTTTAGATGAGGCAGCTGCATCATAAAGAATTCAGTGATTTGCAGAATCTCCTTAGCCAGTCAGTGGTAAAGTCAAAATTATATATTGCTCCTGGGTCTGAATCATGCTGTTCCTCTGGGCCGCTCCTCACCTGAGGAGACTGTAATCAGCCTTTGTTATTCCACTGCCCATGAAGCTCCCATGACTTTCACATTGCTTTTCTCCTCTTGGTGGTCTCCAAGGAGACCAGGAGCATCCAGGAGGATGCTGCCTGGAGAAATAGTGCCTCACTTCTTATATACAATAAGACCTTGATGGGTCTGTCGGCAGCAAGAATTTTTTCAATGTGAGGCTTGTGTGTGTGTGTTTTGTTTTTAATAAAAGACAATTTGGGGGGGTATAATATGCTGGCTTGACTTCAGCTTAAAAAATAAGCTTTTCAGCCTGTAATCTAAACAACTCACCAAAGATATGAAAACCTAATAAAAAATTGATGATAAAAGACTCATAAACAGAACCTGTCCTGCATATACATGGGAGGACCCAAGGGAAAAAATAAAGCTTTGCAAAGCAAGATCTACAAAAAATGCAGCCACTTCTGCACACAGGAGAAGTGCCTGTACTGCTTCCTGACTGGCCTTGGCAGAGGAGGACATTCATTCTTATTACCATGACACTGGGTAACATGGGCTGTTAGCTCCTACAGGGGGCAAGGCAAGGGCCAGGCCCCGCACCAAGCCAAATGGGCAGGATGGACAGGGATGACAAAACAGCTAAGAAAGCTTATGCAATCCTTGTGCCTATGAAGTTTAGTAAAGAATTACACGTGTTTAACCTGGTCACCTGACTTAGCTACCTTTCCTGATAGGTACAATTTTGGTAAAAGTAATAACTACAATGAGCTGTTGGGAAACTATATGTGTGGTGTATATTATACATATAAATACATTACAAATACTATATACATATAAAGTCCTTAACAGTGTCCATTCACTCATTCAAACACACAGTAAACCCTGGATTCCTAGATTATTTTGGTTCAGCCCTCTTTCCTTATCTCAACCTGATTTTTGGCCCCATGCCTGAGATAACTCTGAAATCCAATTTTCTGTTTTGATTTGGATCTAAGATATATTTTGATGCCTTAAGGAAAGTATCATCGTCTCTCTTTTCTGGAAGAACAATGACTTAGATTTTTCTGTCGACTCTTAGTAACCTGCTTCTCAAAATTATAAAGAGTAGGAAACAGAGGGTTTCAGGGCAAAGAGAGACGAGTGAAAAAGCATTCCCCAGAATGCATGTTGCTCTCTTAAAACCCCATCTTTTTCTCCTGCTAGCCGCTCTGTTCATCAGCCCACAGCATTCCATCTCGGTGAGTATGTAACAGCCAAGCTGAGTTGGTTATCTTTGTGTTATGGTCTGCACGTATTCCCCAGGTTAGAGTTACCTATGATTTGCAATTATAGGTCATGCCTGGCGTGGTCCCTCCACGTGCTTGCCCCCTTTCTCTGCTGCACTGTCCTTACAGATGCTGTGGTCTCCATCTCAACTTCTTTGATACACACTCTGCCACATTGCCTGTCACCTCCTAGGGACTCTTCCCTCACCCCAGTCTCTGCACAGTCTCACCTCTTAGTTAAGTCCTGTGCAGCCTTCAGATCTCAGTCAACTGCTTAGGAGGGGTGGGTCCCCTTGCTATACACTCTTAAAAACAGAAAGTGTACCTTCCCTTTAACTTGTCACAAGTTACAATCATATATATTCATGTGTGCGTGTGTATATGTATTTGACAAACGGCTGCTTTCTCCTCAACACCATAAGTTACAGAACAATAAAGGCTTTGTTTTCTTCTCCTTTATGTCACCTCACTGACTACAGTGCGAGGCACATGGTAGGCAGGCATGCATTTGTTGAATGAATAAAGTATTGTTGTGCTGCATGTGCTAACTTGTTTTAGTCGTGTCTGACTCTTTGTGACCCTATGGACTACAGCCTGCCAGGTTCCTCCATCCATGGGATTCTCCAGACAAGAATACTAGAGTGGGTTGCCATTCCCTTCTCCAGGGGATCTTCCCGACCCAGGGATCAAACCCAGGTCTCCCGCACTGCAGGCAGACGCTTTAACCTATGAGCCACCAAGGAAGCCCATAACACTAGATTATTTTGAAGCAAATCACTGATATTACATTATTTCATCCACGAGTGTGACAGTCTTAATGATAATTACTCTTCTTTTTAACATAATCACAATACCATTGTTGTACTTAAAAATTGTAATCCCTTATTGTCTTAACACATACTCCAATCTCATATCACATAAATGTCTTTACTGCTTACTGGTTGGTTGGCTAGTTGGTTGGTTGTTTCTGTGTTGTTACTGTTTGTTTGTTTTTACAGTTGGCTCATTAGAAGCAAAGTCCAGAGTCCGTATCTTGTATTGGTGGATATATCTCTTATATGCCTGTGTGTGTGCTAAGTCATTTCAGTCGTGTCTGACTCTGCAACCCTATGGACTGTAGCCTGCAGGCTCCTCTGTCCATGGGGATTCTCCAGGCAAGAATACGGGAGTGGGTTGCCATCCCCTCCTCCAGGGGGTCTTCCTGACCCAGGGATTGGACCCAGGTCTCCTTTGCAGGCAGATTCTTGACCACTGAGCCACTAGGAAAGCCCTGATACATCCCTTACATCTCTTGTAATCAATAGTTCCCCTCTCCTTTGTAATTTTATTTTTGTTTTTATTTTATTTATCTTTTGAAGAAGCGGGTTATTCTGTAAAGTCTCTCATTTACTGTATTTCGCTGATACGTCGCTAGGGTGCTGTTTAACATGCTTTTCTATCCCTTGTGTTTCCTGTACAGTTATAGGCTTGAAAGGTTTTAATGTTTTAAATGTTTGGCTAGAATACTTCATAGCTGGTGTTTTGTACTTTCTTTTACAGCACTTTAAGAGTCACAGAGTATCTGATTGTCTCTTTTTTGTTATGTTAAAATTGATCAGTAGATCCAAGAGTTGCCCACATGAGCAGTGCGCAATAAAGATTTTATTACCTGTTCACCAAATGATTTTAATAGTCTTTGCCTAGATTCAGTTTTCATTAGGGGTTGTGAAATGTTGGTATTCTAATTTTGTCATTTTTTCTGCATTTTCATTTAAAACTCTTTTATAAAGAATATTTTCTATCAATGAAGTTGAATACGTGTGTATATAGTCTTTATTAGGTTTGTATACCTGGGGAAGGCAACGGCACCCCACCCCAGTACTCTTGCCTGGAAAATCCAATGGACGGAGTAGCCTGGTGGCCTGCAGTCCATGGGGTCGCTAACAGTTGGACAGACTGAGCGACTTCACTTTCACTTTTCTCTTTCATGCATTGGAGAAGGAAATGGCAACCCACTCCAGTATTCTTGCCTGGAGAATCCCAGGGATGGGGGAGCCTGGTGGGCTGCC
>SJYX01002473.1:10658-22562 GCA_006410675.1 Oreotragus oreotragus
TCAATAAATTTCAATTATACACTACAGGGTTATCAGATATAGTCTGAACTTAAAAGCAACATTTTTTCTTTTTCTCATCTTCAAGGTAGTACAACAGATAGCAAGAGATAAACTCGATGAGGTGTGATTTTCTTGTAAATATGAGCTCATTCTCAGTTTGCTAAATCAAAGGGATTAAACCTACTGATGTCTATTTAATCATTAAACTAAGCAATAGAGTATTTTACTTTTAGCCTTATAGTCTATATTGCAGGTATAATCTTTAGCTCCATCAGCAAAATTCATCTTTCTAATTTATGACTTTCATTTTAATTACTAATTTCTTTACACAGGATGTTTAACCACATTTCTGTACATGAGATTATATCATTTGAAACTCATATTATCAAGTATTTTAGCATCTAATATTCTGTGTGCTTTCAGAATTAGATAGCCTAGAGGGAAAATACTTTGCTGAGCCAATGTTAAAAAAAAAAAAAAAACCATTAAAAGAATTCTACACTAGCAGATGCAGTTGACATGACTTTTTAGAATTTTTAATTAGCTATGGTTTCCCTAGGATTTGAAGCTCCCTGGTGGCTCAGACAGTAAAAAATCTGCCTGTAATGTGGGAGACCCAGGTTCAATCCCTGGGTTGGGAATATCCCCTGGAGAAGGGATTGGCAACCCACTACAGTTTTCTTGCCTAGAGAATTCCATGGACAGAGGAGGCTGACGAGCTACAGTCCATGGTGTAGCAGAATTGGAGATGACTGAGCGACTAATACACAGACACACGCCCAGGATTTTATATTCATTGACGTCAAAGCCCATGTTTTAGTTACCTTGTTATTAGTAAGCAGTGCGTTGCTCTGTTTTGTTATGTACCCATAGTTCTGCTAAATAGGTGCTGGATTCAATGCTAATATCAAACCTAATGTTATTTTTAAATTTAGCATTAATGCTATAGCAGTATTAAAACATAAGAGTTTTTACTGTGATAAACTGTGAAGTATTTGTAGAAATTTCAGGATCTGAAAATCAGATAGCTTCAGGACAGATAAATTTTTTTGTTCTAATAAGAGTTTATTTTAATTTAATTTAATTTTAAATAAGTAAAAATCAGAGAGAGAGAGCTGATTAATAAAGTTAAGGAAAGAAAAGAGCAGGCACTTGAAGGAAATCCTCTGCGGAAATGTTTTTTAATCAAGTACATTATATATAATAGCAATATACACCCATTTACACAGATTCCAGATATAACCAAGCAAGTGTGACAGGCCATTATGCTGGCTGTGGTGAGATTCCACCTATTCAGATAATCATCCTTTTGCTTAAATCACAGTACATATCGTTCCTCGACAAGCGAATTAGGTTAGAGGGGAAAGAGAACAGTAACAGTTACTATGTGCTGAGCATGGGGATTGGTCCCAGCATTATAAATTGATTTCAGACATTTAGGGCACCGGGAATTCCAGTGCTTTTTCTCACTGATACTATCTGTAATTAGTAAGAGCAAAACACTGAACTCCAAAGATACTGGGCCAAATTACTACCACAAATGAAAAATAAAACATCCAGATTTATAGCAGAAAACCGAGATAGTGGTGCAAAGAAGCAGAGATGATACATGTTAATAATTACCCAAAATACTGCAGCTGTTACTGTTTGTGCACTCCACAGCACTATGCAGGCACAGAGCCCTGAATTTTCTAAGCGGGTAGTATTTCAAGGAAAAGAGGAGGTGTTTTTGTTACATATTCTCATCTTAATATTTTTCTTTGGAAGATGGTTAAATTTGGGATGCAGCTCTATGAATTCAGTGAGTCAATATTTCCAAAGTGATTAGGTCTCAGAGAACCAGGTTTTACAGAATATGATAAGTTACACTGTAGATATAGACACATAACGGATGGGTGCATGACTATTCAGAAAGAAGCCCCTATTTCTTGAGCACTTTCTGTGCCTCAGACAGTGCACTAAGTACTTTGCATAGTAACTGTGCATAGTAGAATGATTTCTCCGCTTAAAAAGTGTTCAAGCAGCGAGGTTTACTATTGTACCAAGGTTAAATGGGGACTTCTTTGGAGGCTCAGCGGAAAAGAATCCAACTGCAGTGAAGGAGACTCAGGGATGCAGGTTCCATCCCTGGCTTAGAAAGATCCCCTGGAGGACAGCATGGCCATCCACTCCAGGATTCTGGCCTGGAGAATCCCATGGACAGAGGAACCTGGCGTCCTGCAGTCAACAGGGTTACAGAGTCAGCTACAACTAAAGCGGCTGAACACACACCCTCATAAATGCGGGCAGACTACGAATCCAACCCAGGCTTGTCTGTTTGCAAATCATGTAGTTTATAAAAATCATTGCATCGTGCTCTGTCTTACAATATTAACAATTCTATAGGAAATGTTTACTGGGTACCAGTGTGTTTACACTTTGATTACTTGCTAAGTGTTTCAAATACATGAGCTCATCTCAGCTAAGGACTGTTTTACACACGTGGTTCAGATAAGCCAATATTAAATTGACTAATGACTACCAAACTCTTGGAATCCTTCGTGGAGTGTGCAAATTTAATCACTTGGAAAATATGTCTTTTAAGAGTTTTAATAATCCATGCTTAAGAAAGATGAAACAATATCTTTTGTTTTTAGCTTTTAGATGAGGCAGCTGCATCATAAAGAATTCAGTGATTTGCAGAATCTCCTTAGCCAGTCAGTGGTAAAGTCAAAATTATATATTGCTCCTGGGTCTGAATCATGCTGTTCCTCTGGGCCGCTCCTCACCTGAGGAGACTGTAATCAGCCTTTGTTATTCCACTGCCCATGAAGCTCCCATGACTTTCACATTGCTTTTCTCCTCTTGGTGGTCTCCAAGGAGACCAGGAGCATCCAGGAGGATGCTGCCTGGAGAAACAGTGCCTCACTTCTAATATACAATAAGACCTTGATGGGTCTGTCGGCAGCAAGAATTTTTTCCATGTGAGGCTTGTGTGTGTGTGTTTTGTTTTTAATAAAAGACAATTTGGGGGGGTATAATATGCTGGCTTGACTTCAGCTTAAAAAATAAGCTTTTCAGCCTGTAATCTAAACAACTCACCAAAGATATGAAAACCTAATAAAAAATTGATGATAAAAGACTCATAAACAGAACCTGTCCTGCATATACATGGGAGGACCCAAGGGAAAAACTAAAGCTTTGCAAAGCAAGATCTACAAAAAATGCAGCCACTTCTGCACACAGGAGAAGTGCCTGTACTGCTTCCTGACTGGCCTTGGCAGAGGAGGACATTCATTCTTATTACCATGACACTGGGTAACATGGGCTGTTAGCTCCTACAGGGGGCAAGGCAAGGGCCAGGCCCCGCACCAAGCCAAATGGACAGGATGGACAGGGATGACAAAACAGCTAAGAAAGCTTATGCAATCCTTGTGCCTATGAAGTTTAGTAAAGAATTACACGTGTTTAACCTGGTCACCTGACTTAGCTACCTTTCCTGATAGGTACAATTTTGGTAAAAGTAATAACTACAATGAGCTGTTGGGAAACTATATGTGTGGTGTATATTATACATATAAATACATTACAAATACTATATACATATAAAGTCCTTAACAGTGTCCATTCACTCATTCAAACACACAGTAAACCCTGGATTCCTAGATTATTTTGGTTCAGCCCTCTTTCCTTATCTCAACCTGATTTTTGGCCCCATGCCTGAGATAACTCTGAAATCCAATTTTCTGTTTTGATTTGGATCTAAGATATATTTTGATGCCTTAAGGAAAGTATCATCGTCTCTCTTTTCTGGAAGAACAATGACTTAGATTTTTCTGTCGACTCTTAGTAACCTGCTTCTCAAAATTATAAAGAGTAGGAAACAGAGGGTTTCAGGGCAAAGAGAGACGAGTGAAAAAGCATTCCCCAGAATGCATGTTGCTCTCTTAAAACCCCATCTTTTTCTCCTGCTAGCCGCTCTGTTCATCAGCCCACAGCATTCCATCTCGGTGAGTATGTAACAGCCAAGCTGAGTTGGTTATCTTTGTGTTATGGTCTGCACGTATTCCCCAGGTTAGAGTTACCTATGATTTGCAATTATAGGTCATGCCTGGCGTGGTCCCTCCAGGTGCTTGCCCCCTTTCTCTGCTGCACTGTCCTTACAGATGCTGTGGTCTCCATCTCAACTTCTTTGATACACACTCTGCCACATTGCCTGTCACCTCCTAGGGACTCTTCCCTCACCCCAGTCTCTGCACCGTCTCACCTCTTAGTTAAGTCCTGTGCAGCCTTCAGATCTCAGTCAACTGCTTAGGAGGGGTGGGTCCCCTTGCTATACACTCTTAAAAACAGAAAGTGTACCTTCCCTTTAACTTGTCACAAGTTACAATCATATATATTCATGTGTGCGTGTGTATATGTATTTGACAAACGGCTGCTTTCTCCTCAACACCATAAGTTACAGAACAATAAAGGCTTTGTTTTCTTCTCCTTTATGTCACCTCACTGACTACAGTGCGAGGCACATGGTAGGCAGGCATGCATTTGTTGAATGAATAAAGTATTGTTGTGCTGCATGTGCTAACTTGTTTTAGTCGTGTCTGACTCTTTGTGACCCTATGGACTACAGCCTGCCAGGTTCCTCCATCCATGGGATTCTCCAGACAAGAATACTAGAGTGGGTTGCCATTCCCTTCTCCAGGGGATCTTCCCGACCCAGGGATCAAACCCAGGTCTCCCGCACTGCAGGCAGACGCTTTAACCTATGAGCCACCAAGGAAGCCCATAACACTAGATTATTTTGAAGCAAATCACTGATATTACATTATTTCATCCACGAGTGTGACAGTCTTAATGATAATTACTCTTCTTTTTAACATAATCACAATACCATTGTTGTACTTAAAAATTGTAATCCCTTATTGTCTTAACACATACTCCAATCTCATATCACATAAATGTCTTTACTGCTTACTGGTTGGTTGGCTAGTTGGTTGGTTGTTTCTGTGTTGTTACTGTTTGTTTGTTTTTACAGTTGGCTCATTAGAAGCAAAGTCCAGAGTCCGTATCTTGTATTGGTGGATATATCTCTTATATGCCTGTGTGTGTGCTAAGTCATTTCAGTCGTGTCTGACTCTGCAACCCTATGGACTGTAGCCTGCAGGCTCCTCTGTCCATGGGGATTCTCCAGGCAAGAATACGGGAGTGGGTTGCCATCCCCTCCTCCAGGGGGTCTTCCTGACCCAGGGATTGGACCCAGGTCTCCTTTGCAGGCAGATTCTTGACCACTGAGCCACTAGGAAAGCCCTGATACATCCCTTACATCTCTTGTAATCAATAGTTCCCCTCTCCTTTGTAATTTTATTTTTGTTTTTATTTTATTTATCTTTTGAAGAAGCGGGTTATTCTGTAAAGTCTCTCATTTACTGTATTTCGCTGATACGTCGCTAGGGTGCTGTTTAACATGCTTTTCTATCCCTTGTGTTTCCTGTACAGTTATAGGCTTGAAAGGTTTTAATGTTTTAAATGTTTGGCTAGAATACTTCATAGCTGGTGTTTTGTACTTTCTTTTACAGCACTTTAAGAGTCACAGAGTATCTGATTGTCTCTTTTTTGTTATGTTAAAATTGATCAGTAGATCCAAGAGTTGCCCACATGAGCAGTGCGCAATAAAGATTTTATTACCTGTTCACCAAATGATTTTAATAGTCTTTGCCTAGATTCAGTTTTCATTAGGGGTTGTGAAATGTTGGTATTCTAATTTTGTCATTTTTTCTGCATTTTCATTTAAAACTCTTTTATAAAGAATATTTTCTATCAATGAAGTTGAATACGTGTGTATATAGTCTTTATTAGGTTTGTATACCTGGGGAAGGCAACGGCACCCCACCCCAGTACTCTTGCCTGGAAAATCCAATGGACGGAGTAGCCTGGTGGCCTGCAGTCCATGGGGTCGCTAACAGTTGGACAGACTGAGCGACTTCACTTTCACTTTTCTCTTTCATGCATTGGAGAAGGAAATGGCAACCCACTCCAGTATTCTTGCCTGGAGAATCCCAGGGATGGGGGAGCCTGGTGGGCTGCCGTCTATGGGGTCACACAGAGTTGGACACGACTGAAGTGACTTAGCAGCTTAGCAGCAGCAGCAGGTTTGTATACCAATTACAGGATAATTGCTTTTCCTTTGTTCAGTGCTCAGAATGAATTGATTCCTGAGCATCTTCTAACAGCGATCACAAGTTTGTTTGTTTTCCTTCAAAGTATTATGAACTTATGGGTTTAAGCATGTCCGATGTGCTTCAGTTCTTGTATTATTATCCCTATTGATGGTTCAATTATTCCATTTTTGAGACAAAATGGAAGCCAATTCAAGTTGCCTCTTGAGTCCTTTTGATATGGCTCCAGTGATTTTCAATTTTCTCCTTACTTTCAAGATTGAAGTTTCAGGCTAATTTTGTACATTTGCTGCCACAGACCTGGTATCAGCCATCTCTCCAAAGAGCTCTTGTTCCTTTTATGGAAATGAGTATTTAGGGACTACAGTCTGGATGTTTGGGATGATCTTTGCTCTGAGTTAATAATTTTTTCTAATCTTTTTCAGTGGATAAACTTAGAAAATATGTAATTTTAAAGAGAAAACTAATCAGGTTTTTATAAAGTTTGTATCATCTCCAATTCAAATTTTGGCCTATGGGTTTTTACACAATTTCTTTGATTTTAAATATTGACTCTTAACCACATTAACATAATTACTTATTTACTTTATCCTAGTGTGTATATAGAAAGATCCTCTGCAGAAGGGATAGGCTGTCCACTCCAGTATTCTTGGGCTTCCCTTGTGGCTCAGCTGGTAGAGAATCTGCCTGCAATGCAGGAGACCTGGGTTCAATCCCAGGTTGCAATGGCAACCCACTCCAGTACTCTTGCCTGGAAAATCCCATGGACAGAGTAGCCTGGAAGGCTGCGGTCCATGGGGTCGCTGAGGGTCAGACACGACTGAGCAACTTCACTTTCACTTTTCACTTTCCTCCATTGGAGAAGGAAAGGGCAACCACTCGTGTTCTTGCCTGGAGAATCCCAGGGACGGTGGAGCCTGGTGGGCTGCCATCTTCGGGGTCGCACAGAGTCGGACATGACTGAAGTGACTTAGCAGCAGCAGTGTGTATATATCGGAGAAGGCAATGGCACCCCACTCCAGTAGTCTTGCCTGGGAAACCCTATGGATGGAAGAGCCTGGTAGGCTGCAGTTCATGGGGTTGCTAAGAGTTGGACACGACTGAGCAACTTCACTTCCACTTTTCTCTTTCATGCATTGGAGAGGGAAATGGCAAACCACTCCAGTGTTCTTGCCTGGAGAATCCCAGGGACAGCAGAGCCTGGTGGGCTGCCATCTATGGGGTCACACAGAGTCAGACACAACTGAAGCAACTTAACAGCAGCAGTAGCAGCAGTGTGTATATAAACATATATGTGCATGTATCAAATTATCATGTTTTACAACCACTTGAAATAATTGTACTCTTATTGGCAAAACCACAAACTCAATACACAGTTTCATTTGTGTCATTTTGCCTTTTAGACTTCAACTTAATTTTGTTCATAATAATGTAAAGAATATACATGATTCCAAATAAAATCCACTAAATAAAATACATGTAAAGAAGTCTAACTTCTGCCTTTATCCCTTCCAATCTATTTTCTTGCTCCCCCTAGAGACAGATATTCTTAGATTTATCCTTCCATTGGTTTTTCAGTTCAGTTCAGTCGCTCAGTCATGTCCAACTCTTTGTAACCCCATGAACTGCAGCACACCAGGCTTCCCTGTCCATCACCAACTCCTGGAGTTCACTCAGATTCATGTCCATCGAGTCAGTGATGCCATCCAGCCATCTCATCCTCTGTGGTCCCCTTCTCCTCCTGCCCCCAATCCCTCCCAGCATCAGAGTCTTTTCCAATGAGTCAACTCTTCGCATGAGGTGGCCAAAGTATTGGAGTTTCAGCTTTAGCATCATTCCTTCCAAAGAAATCCCAGGTTTGATCTCCTTCAGAATGGACTGGTTGGATCTCCTTGCAGTCCAAGGGACTCTCAAGAGTCTTCTCCAACACCACAGTTCAAAAGCATCAATTCTTCGGTGCTCAGCTTTCTTCACAGTCCAACTCTCACATCCATACATGACTACCGGATCTTTGTTGCCAAAGTAATGTCTCTGCTTTTGAATATGTTATCTAGGTTGGTCATAACTTTCCTTCCAAGGAGTAAATGTCTTTTAATTTCATGACTGTAATCACCATCTGCAGTGATTGGTTTTTATGTATAAGCAAATGTATATATATATTTGTATCCTCTTCTTTCTTAGGTAAAATGTAGCATAGTTTATAAGCTTGACTCCAGACTGCTTGTTTTCATTGCATGAAAAATTCTAGATCCCTTTTTAGTGATACACGGAGAGCTTTCACGTTTTTTTATGTTGCTTGGTCCTCCAGTGTCCTGATCTACTAGGACTTATGCCTCTACTACCTATATTTGGCTGGTTCTAAGCTTTTGCTATTAGAGACAGTGCTGCAATAAATAGTCTACATTATATATTCTTTTCATTTTTTTACTAGTGTATTTTCTGGTGGTGGTTTAGTTGCTCAGTTGTCTCCGACTCTTGTGACCCCATGGCCTGCAGCCTGCCAGGCTCCTCTATCCATGGCATTTCCCAGGCAGGAACACTGGAGTGGGTGCTACTTCCTTCTTCAGGGGATCTTGGGTCTCTTACACTGCAGGTGGTGTCCTACATTGCAGGCAGATTCTTTACTGGTATTTTCTGGATAGATTATTAACAATAGGATGGCTGAGTTAAAGGGTAAATGCACGTGTAACTTTTTTCTAAATATCACCAACAGCGAATGAGAATTTTTGTTTTCTCTCAGACTGCTGACAATACATGCTGTCAAACTTTTGGATTTTTACCAGTCTGCTATGTGAGAAATGATTCTTCAGTGAAATTTAAATTACACGTCTCATATTCTGAGGAAGATTGATCATCTTTTCTCACACTTCAGGACCATTTGCATTACTTTAATTTTTTTTCTAAATATTTTCCCTTTCTATTCTAGAAGTCCTTTATACCTGAGGTGATAAATGTTGAAGTATTTTTCCAGGTCAATCATTTGTCTTTTTACTTTCTTTATCATGTAAAAGTTGCTTCCAGATTTGAGTCATAAGTGGAAAAATATTCCACATTCCTAGGCCATAAAGGACTTCATCCATGTTTTCTTCTAGTGTTTAAATAACTTTTCACGTTTAACTTTCCAAGAAAGTTGAATTTATGTTAGTACATAGAAGAAGAATAGATTGGTCTCTTTCCAAATAGGTATCTCATTTTGTCAATATCATTAATTAAAAAGTCCATCTTGCTCTTCCTCTTTGTTCATCTTCCTGTTTTTTTTTTCCTTTCCCTCCATTTTCAGAATGATATACTATCAAAACCATTTAGTGAGGTGTCTCCTGGTAAGCCAGAGAAGGCAATGGCACCCCAGTCCAGTACTCTTGCCTGGAAAACCCCACGGATGGAGGAGCCTGGCAGGCTTCAGTCCATAGGGTCGCTAAGAGTCGGAGAGCCTTCACTTTCACTTTTTACTTTCGTGCGTTGGAGAAGGAAATGGCAGCCCACTCCAGTGTTCTTGTCTGGAGAATCCCAGGGACGGGGGAGCCTGGCGGGCTGCCGTCTATGGGGTTGCACAGAGTTGGACACGACTGAAGTGACTTGGCAGCAGCAGCAGCAGCAGCTCCTGGTGAGCAGAGTGGCAGAGTCTGGACAGAGTGAGAAGACTCAAAAGTGAAAGTCCCCACATATACTTATATGATGAAACTCTGGAAATTTCATTGATACTGATGACCTTTCAGAAAAAAACAAGAAACCCAACTAAAACAGGAAAAATAAAAAACCTAAACTGACCAATAGTCATGGAAGAAAAAGATGAAGCTGTCAAAACAGAGAAGCAGCTGCCCCAGGGAATCATTTCTCAGACAAGTTTGTTCAGATCTTAAAAAAATATGTCGTTGCTGTTTAGATTTCTTTTTAGCTTAAAAATCTTTCTTATTAATGTTAAAAAGCGAACATAATCCTGACTACTAACTCTAATAGTAATAACATAGAGGGTAAAACCAAAACCTACTGCTTCCCAAGCACAGCAGAGAGGAGCTACTCCATGTCCAAGGTAAGGAGCAGCAGCTGCATTTTGCTGGAGCAGCACTCAAGACATATCCCACATCCAAGGTAAGAGAACCCAAGTAAGATGGTAGGCACTGAGAGAGGGCATCAGAGGGCAGACAGACTGAACCCACAATCACAGACTTTAGCCAATCTGATCACACAGACAACAGCATTGTCTAACTCAATGAAACTAAGCCATGCCGTGTGGGGCCACACAAGACGGCCAAGTCGTGGTGGAGAGGTCTGACAGAATGTAGTCCACTGGAGAAGGGAATGGCAAACCACTTCAGTATTCTTACCTCGAGAACCCCATGAACTGTATAAAAAGGCAAATGATAGGATACTGGAAGGTGAACTCCCCAGGTCAGGTGAGTGCCCAGTATGCTATAGGAGATCAGTGGAGAAATAACTCCGAAAGAATGAGAGGATGGAGCCAAAGCAAAAACAACACCCAGTTGTGGATGGGACTGTTGATAGAAGGAAGGTTTGATGCTGTAAAGAGAAATATTGCATAGGAACCTGGAATGTCAGGTCCATGAATCAAGGCAAACTGGAAGTGGTCAAACAGGAAATGGCAAGAGTGAATGTCGACATTCTAGGAATCAGTGAACTAAGATGAACTGGAATGGGTGAATTTAACTCAGATGACCATTATATCTACTGCTGTGGGCAGGAATCCCTTAGAAGAAATGGAGTAGCCATCATAGTCAACAGAAGAGTCTGAAATGCAGTACTTGGATGCAATCTCAGAAATGACAGAATGATCTCTGTTCATTTCCAAAGCAAACCATTCAATATCATGGTAATCCAAGCCTATGCCCCAACCAGTAATGCTGAAGAAGCAGATGCTGAATGGTTCTATGAAGACCTACAAGATCTTCTAGAACTAACACCCCAAAAAGATGTCCTTTTCATTAGAGGGAACTAGAATGCAAAAGTAGGAAGTCAAGAAACACCTGGAGTAACAGGCAAGTTTGGCCTTGGAGTAAGAATGAAGCAGGGCAAAGGCTAACAGAGTTCTTCCAAGAGAATGCACCTGTCATAGCAAACATCCTCTTCCAACAACACAAGAGAAGACTCTGCACATGGACATCACCAGATGGTCAACACCAAACTCAGATTGATTATATCCTTTGCAGCCAAAGATGGAGAAGCTCTATACAGTCAGCAAAAACAAGACTGGGAGCTGACTGTGGCTCAGATCATGAACTCCTTATTGCCAAACTGAGAATTAAATTGAAGAAAGTGGGGAAAACCACTAGACCATTCAGGTATAACCTAAATCAAATCCCTTATGACTATACAGTGGAAGTGAGAAATAGATTTAAGGGACCAGATCTGATAGACAGAGTACCTGAGGAACTATGGACAAAGATTTGTGACATTGTACAGGAGACAGGGATCAAGACCATCCACAAGAAAAAGAAATGCAAAAAAGCAAAATGGCTGTCTGAGGAGGCCTTAAAAATAGCTGTGAAAGGAAGATAGGCAAAAGGCAAAGGAGTAAAGGAAAGATATACCCTTTTGAATGCAGAGTTCCAAAGAACAGCAAGGAAAGATAAGAAAGGCTTCCTCAGCTATCGATGCAAAGAAATAGACAAAAACAATAGAACTGGAAAGACTAGAGATCTCTTCAAGAAAATTAGAGATACTAAGGGAACATTTCATGCAAAAATGGGCTCAATAAAGGACAGAAATGGTATGGACCTAACAGAAGCAGAAG
>SJYX01002473.1:32420-62863 GCA_006410675.1 Oreotragus oreotragus
AAGCATCTTTTAATTTCATGGCTGCAGTCACCATCTGCAGTGATTTTGGAGCCCCCAAAAATAAAGTCTGCCACTGTTTCCACTGTTTCCCCATCTATTTGCCATGAAGTGATGGGACCAGATGCCATGATCTTAGTTTTCTGAATGTTGAGTTTTAAGCCAACTTTTTCACTCTCCTCTTTCACTTTCATCAAGAGGCTTTTTAGTTCCTCTTCACTTTCTACCATAAGAGTGGTATCATCTGCATATCTGAGATTATTGATATTTCTCCTAGCAATCTTGATTCCAACTTGTGCTTCATAAGCCCAGCATTTCTCATGATGTACTCTGCATATAAGTTAAACAAGCAGGGTGACAATAGACAGACTTGACATACTCCTTTCCCAATTTGGAACCAGTCTGTTGTCCCATTTGTCCAGTTCTAACTGTTGCTTCTTGACCTGCATACAGATTTCTCAGGAGGCAGGTCAGGTGGTCTGGTATTCCCATCTCTTGAAGAAGTTTCCATAGTCTGTTGTGATCCACACAGTCAAAAGCTTTGGCATAGTTGATAAAGCAGAAGTAAATGTTTTTCTGGAACTCTCTTGATTTTTTGATGATCCAATGGATGTTAGCAATTTGATCTCTGGTTCCTCTGCCTTTTCTAAATCCAGCTTGAACATCTGGCAGTTCATGGTTCATGTACTGTTGAAGCCTGGCTTGGAGAATTTTGAGCATTACTTTGCCAGTGTGTGAGATGAGTGCAATTGTGTGGTAGTTTGAACATTCTTTGGCATTGCCTTTCTTTGGGGTTGAAATAAAAATTTCCTCCACCATAGTTTGCTCTCAGTTCAAACAACAGGGAGGGAACACTGCCTCACCCATCAACAGAAATTGGATTAAAGATTTACTGAGCATGGCCCCATCCATCTGAACAAAACCATTTCCCTCATTGTCTCTTTCATTAGGAAGCTTCCATACTTATCCTTATCCTTACCTCTTATTCTTATCCTTCAGAGGGCAGACAGCATGAAAACCATAATGACAGAAACCTAATCAAATGGATCACATGGATCACAGCCTTGTCTAACTCAATGAAACTATGAGCCATGCTGTGTAGGGCCACCCAAGACAGACGGGTCATGGTGGAGAGTTCTGACACGATGTGGTCCCCTGGAGAAGGGAATGGCAAACCACTTCTGTATTCTTGCCTTGAGAACTCCATGAACATATGAAAAGGCCAAAAGATATGACACTAAAAGATGAACTCCCCAGATAACTAGGTGTCCAATATGCTACTGGAGAAGAGTGAAGAAATGACTCCACAAAGAATGCAGAGACAGAGCCGCAGCAAAAACAACTCCCAGTTGTGGATGGGACAGGCACAGGAAGTAGAGTCCGATGTTGTAAAAAACAATATTGCATAGGAACCTGGAATGTTAGGTCCATGATTCAAGGTAAATTGGAAGTGGTCAAACAGGAAATGGCAAGTGTGATCATCGACATTTTAGGAATCAGTGAACTAAGGTGGACTGGAATGGGTGAATTTAACTCAGATGACCATTATATCTACTACTGTGGGCAAGAATCCCTTAGAAGAAATAGAGTGACCATCATAGTCAACAAAAGAGTGTGAAATGCAATTCTTGGGGGCAATCTCAAAAATGACAGAATGATCTCTATTCATTTCCAAGGAAATAAGCTTTACTGCTCCCTTTTTCCAGCTAAAAGGACCAAGAATTTAGGAATTTGGATCACCCTCGATAGCACCTGGCATGTAGTAAGTGCTAAAAATTACAGAATAAAAGAACGTTCATACTCTATAGCCACTTATATAAAGTCAAAGCTAAGTGAAAATATGAGCTAATTATCTGGATTGTTAAAATAAAAAGCACCTTGCCCTGAGGATGAGATTGAGAGTGGAACCATTAATAGAAACAGGTTGTTTATTTTACTTTTTCCTTTTGTCTTGAATTATTTTAGGTGGCTCCACATAGAGTGCCTGGATTCATCTGCATTGAAACTCCTTGAGAATTTTGATAGGTTGAGCCAAAACAGAATAATGAAATGAACCCTTCTAGGCAGGAAGGCAGAAACAGATATAAAAGATGATTTCTTTGTGTTATCTGGCCTTTATGGAAAGAACCATGATGCGCTTCCAGAAAATGCATTATTGATGTGATGTAATAAGGTGAGCTTGCTTTCTTCTTTTCAAATCATGACTGATTTTATATTAAGCATAGTATGAAACATTGCCACTAACATTGTTTTTCAGCACAAGTGAATTGTATTTAATCTCATACCCTGTCTTTTCTATCTATTTCAATAACTCACATTTTGTCAATGAAGCTTTATTCATGTTATTCTTCCATTTCTAGTTCAGCATGTATTCAGT
This sequence comes from Oreotragus oreotragus, assembly GCA_006410675.1. Taxonomy (NCBI): domain Eukaryota; kingdom Metazoa; phylum Chordata; class Mammalia; order Artiodactyla; family Bovidae; genus Oreotragus; species Oreotragus oreotragus. Next base: position 34,795 of record SJYX01002473.1, read on the forward strand.
GGATTCAAGGAATTTTTCGTGCTCAGATCACACCCTTTGTTCCCTACATTTAGTTTCCTTTGGCTTCGGAGTGATTCTTGGTCAATTCATGCTTTTACCTTCTCGTTTCATTTATTTCATTTCCTTCTACAAAAAAAAAAAAAAAACAAAACTTTAACTGTGCTACCATTTAGAAAACAGATGTTTGTTCATAATTAAATATTCTGTTTTTTAAAAGGGCAACCTCTGCTTAATGTCTTGCAAAATATTAAAACTCACAGTCCCATTCTTTTATTCCACAGTACATATCTCAATTGCATGCAAGATTGTTATTGAAGCACCACAAAAAACAAACTCAAAATCCAAATAAAAGGATTTATTTAAAATATCAATTTAGAGGAGAAAGATTAATTAGAGCATCAAACAAAATTTACAGATCCAAATTATTCAAACATTATTGTTCTTCTCTAGCTACATTTGATAATGATACATTTGTTGTCTACTTAGTATTCGGTTGACAGGAACTCATAAATATGTAGTGAGCAAATATCCATTTTCCTCCTCTGACAATGGAAAGTCTTTTGTGTGCCAAGCACTGTGCTGGACAGAGGCTCTGTCTTCTTCTCTGAGCTCGTGGTCTCATAGGAAAATGTAATGACACTGATGAGCGTATAAAGACAAATCAGAGTGAGTGCCCAGCCAACCAGAAGCAGATCGCGGGAGCTTCTCTGGGGTGAGACAGTCAAGTGACACACCGTCCATACCTCTGAACTGTGGTCTCTGGCAAGTTGGTGAAATTCCTGTCCTCCCTGTGCTCACACTGAAACATTTTCCCTGCCAAATGCTTGAGGCAAAAAGCTTGATAGACCTGACCTGGCCTGAATGTAAAACTTCCTTGGAAAGTCTTCTGCTTCTGCTGTTGACACCACAGCACATCTTTTCAGTTTTGAAATGAGAAATTTCAGCCAGGTGGCTGCCCACCCATCAAGGCTTTATTTAGAATACGTGGTTTAAAGTGTATCTGCAGCCAAGAAGGGCCTGGATAAACCCCTGGATTAAATCCACCGTGTGGCCAGGCAATGTGGTAGCATTTGGCAGCATGCATGGTGTTGCCAGGACACCTCTCTGTGGCTTCACCATTGCTCACAAATAAACTCCCTTTGCACCCCCATGTACATACACACCCCCATGTACATATGTGACATATACGTGTCACTTCAAATGTATATACTTAATTAGAAATAGTAGGAAAAGAAAGGTAAAGCAAAGTGCCAGTGCAAGAGATATGAGAGACTCGGGTTCAATCCCTGGGTCAGAAAGATCCCTGCAGGAGGAAATGGCAACCCACTCCAGTATTCTTGCCTGGAGAATCCCATGAACAGAGGAGCCTGGCAGGCTACTGTCCATAGGGTGACAACGAGTTGGACAGGACTGAGCAACTGAATGACAACAGAGAAAAGATGAATAAAGCAGTTGTGGCTGTCAGTAATTCTTGACTCTATGTCTGGCATAAGAAGGTCGGAGCGCTATTCACTCAACATTTCAGGATGTTTAAACTTTTCACTTACAGAACATTGAAATATCTTTCAAAAATAATAAAAGAAAAAGTGCATCAAGGCTCTTGCCCAATGGATGGGAAATCTCTGCCTCCCACGTTTCTCTTAGGCATTAACTTGCTCTGACTTCCTGCACTGACAGATCCTCTCATCCTTCTCTCCTCATTTGCTGATGCTCCCTTCTGTGCACCTAACATGGGCCAAACATGGAATATGACCCTTTCTCCCTGATTCCCACAAAACCCCTGCAAGGTGTGCATGCGTGCATGCTCAGTCGTTCTTTGCTTGTCTGACTCTTTGCAACCCAAAGGACTGTAGCCTGCCAGATTCCAGTGTTCACAGAACTTTCCAGGCAAGAATACTGGAGTGGGTTGCCATTTCCTACTCCATGGGCTCTTCCTGACCAGAGGAGCGAACTCATGTCTTCTGCATCTGCTGCATCTCCTGCATTGGCAGATCAGATTCTTTACCACTGTGCCACCTGGGATGCCTTGGACCAAAGATCCTGGGGCAATGGTTGGAAGAGGGGCTTACGTTACAGAGCATCAAAGGACATGAATGAAAATGGAATTTTTTTCAATCAAACTTATAAACACTGTTTTCCATATGGTTTTAAAATGTCATGCACTTTAACATCCTTCTCTTGAAGTAATATTTTCAATAAAGTAAGACAACTGAAGGATGGCCATTGCTATTTCTAGAAGTCCCCTGGCCAGTCCCCCCATCAGGAGGGCCAGGTTAAGGGGTTTTGCTGCTTTTCTCTTCTCCCTGAAGCCCAGGCTCACGTCACATGCTCAGCTGATTCCCTCTCCTCCCACACCCCTTCCTCTTTCTGTCCTTGCAAACTGAATTCAACTCAATTTCTCATGCAAAACCACTCAGTTTGTCCCTTGCTTCCAAACCCTGTGTTTCTGGGTGGTAGGAGGGAGCATTGCACTCAATAGAACCACAGATATATTAATTCATTTGCTTACGCAAAAAAAAAAAAAAAAAAGTCATTTGCCCCCTTGAGAGCAATTATGCTAGCAGAGGGCAAAAACAGAGATACAGTGTTTGTTTAAAATGGCAATTAGAAAAATTGTTGCTACTCTGAACTGTGGCTTCACCAAAGATCCCTATTTAAAATGTAGCAAACGCTCAGTAACCATTTGTATGTGAAACTTTTGTCTGTGAAGTCTGTGCACCAGAAAGGCAGTCCTATTTAAAATGAGCTGTAAGAATGCTCCTGTCATTGTTTCTTCCTGGGTTACTAGCCTGGGACCAGACAATTGAGAATGTAAAGCCTTCTGCCCCCACCTCCTTTTCCCAGCCCGCTGATATGCCCAACTATCATTGGTATTCTTGACTCAGCCCTCCCACTGGCAGCTCTATTCAGCCTCTTCAGTTCTATTCAAACTCTTTTGACCTGAATCTCAACTCCTTTTGGGGGTCCTGCTTTGTTCCTCCTCTGCCAGGATCCTGGACCTGTTCTGAATCTATCCTGGTTCTGTAAAAATCTGCTCTCTGTGCACTGTCCCCACTCTGTCTAATCCATTTGGCTTCATATGAGCTGGATTCAGTGAGCTCTGCTTTCATATCATTTTTGCCAATCACAATTTCCATCCATCAGCCTTATGAAAGCCTTGAGAAACATCATCCCTTCCCTGTCATTTCTTCTTCCAATATCCGAGCTCCCACAAGATGTTTCTCCCCAGAGCCTAGAACAGTCCTTCACTTTGAGTGACGTGCACTCTCTGCTTTGCTTCTGGAATCTTTGAACCATCAGAAAAAACCATGGAAACATTTCCAGTCTAAGACCAGCCAGACACTCTGTTATGAGCAAGATCATGTTGGAGTCATTTGCTTGCATTAAAATGGAAGCTTCAGGACAATAAGAAATAAAAACTTGTTCAAGAGTATCACTCTCCCATCCTTTATTAAACGAAGTACCAGGTGATAGGTATATAGCACCTGCCCTCCTGGGTAGAGAAGGGCTTCTTCAGCTGCAGACCTGCAGGGAGCCCCAGTCAGCAGGTCATGGCCTTCAAAGCAACCAAAACTCTGTCAAAACTGGAATGACTTTCCACTGCAGGAGTATCATCTCTACCTCTTGCTATTTCATTCAGGCCCAAAGGTATGATCATAACTCACCTTACCAGATTTGGGACACTATGAAATAAATGGCATCCTAATTTTGGTAGAAGCATTAAAGTAAGTCAGCACAACTTCTAAACAGATGGACTTTGAGTCTGCGGTTTGCAAAAGTTACATTCTCCTTCACTGCGTTAGGTAGTTAGAATAGGAAAAAGGAGTCCAGAATGGAGGTGGCTAAAAGACAAGGAAGGGAAAAGCCTGCGAACATAGAACAAAGGAAGGTCCAACGACCAGAGTGAGGACCTCGGGTAAAACAAGCAGCACCCCTGGCTAGCCCAATTTACATAGGGCAGGCCCAGGGGGAGGAAAAATCATATAAAAAGAGGAGCCGAAGGGCTGGGGGCGGGGCCTGTCTCTTATACACATCTTCCAACTCTTACATCCATACATAACCACAGGAAAAACCATAGCCTTGACTAGGTGGACCTTNCAGGGGAATCGTGTGCGACCCTCTCCACCCTAGCTTGGGAGATCCTGAGAGACTTCCCTGGGGAGGCAGCTGAGCCCAAAGGGGCCCTGAGGACTGGCCCAGGTGATGATGTTGAGAAGCTGAGAGAAGAAGAGTATTCAAGAGTATTCTGACCAAAGAGAATAGTAAATGTCATAAGAAAGTTCCCTAAAGGGAGAGAGAGAGAGAAAGAGGGAGCCTGGTGTGTGAAAGAACAGAAAATAGTCTTACAGTGAAAGGAGAGATAGGCAGTGATAAAAACTGAGCTTGAAGAGGTGAGCAAAGGTCAAAACACAAAAATGGAAGTTTTGGGATGTCAGAAGGCAATGGGGACACATTACAACGTGTGCTATAGAAGGAAAGGATCCTCTGTGCTAGAGGTAGAACCTTCTCTAAGCCCTCGCTCATCAGAATAACCTCGATGGCCACACTTGTAAATGAGACCAGCCTGGATATAGCATGGTTAATGAAGATTTGTAATTGTGTTAATTATTTATCCTTACTTTAAAAATCTTGTTCTCATCATTGTCTGTGATAAATTTATAGGCTTCTTTTTCTCCCCAGGAGATTAAAGCAACTGCATCATCTCATTAACCTTCACGCTCTAGAGAAGATGGCAAGGTAAATGATATTATATTACGGAAAATTTTAAACACTTAAAGTTTAAAAGATTTGCCAAGAACTCAGTGTGATAAGCAGAGAAAATGCCAAATTCTAAGGGTGGTTTTTCTTCTGATTCTTAAGCTCTGATTTATCTGTGAGATGACACAGTGGAGAGAGAGGAACAGGTCAGCTTGGAGCATATCTGCAGAGCAGGGTGGCATGGAGCTTCAAGCTAACCTGCACTTAGAAAAAAATCAGGGGGGAACAAAATCGCTTTTTGCTCAGTGAAGTTCTTGCAATTTCAATGCCAGGGGAAATAGTTAATTCATGAACTGAGCTGTGAGAGGAATGAATGCACTGGCTCCCAGAGGAAAAGGGATCTGGCCAACTCACCAACTGCTAATACAAATTTTAGACTATTTTACATTTACCCTCATGCGGGGAAAGCTAGGAATTGCTTAGCTAAAGCTAAAACACTGTGGACTGGATTTGATGGGTAGATTTTTGCTAACTCATCCACCACACTGCACCGAGGGCTTAACGTCCGTCACTTCAAATTTTTGTTGTGAGGAGACAGAACCAAGGAAATTACACAGTCCCCCGACAACTGTAATTGTAATCGCCTACAGAGAGGCAAGTAGAACTCCTTGTTCCCTTCCTAAAGATCTGCAATAACAGATTAATAATAGCCTCAGCCTGTGAATCCTGTTTCCCACAGTTGGGAAACACTATCTGATTGACTCAGGAGTCTCCTTTGAGGACCACATGCCTGCAGGTGGTACTGTTCTGAGAAGACATCAGCCTTATCTGAGGACCCGCACCCTGGTCCTCGTACAGGTAACACCTGTCTCTGTGACTAGTCGGGGGGGTTTAACATCTTCATCCTGGAAAATTGGAGTCCTTCCCATGGAACGTGTGTGTTGAGCTTAACAGAGATAGCCCTTTCCACTCTGGAGATAAGACTGGGAAAATGCAAGTCCAGAGCCCCCTGCTGCCTCTGGGCCCACTGCCTGTCCAAGCCAACCTGCAGGAGGAGAGAAGGACCTTGTTACCAACAAGAGAAGAGGTGAGTGACACCAAGGGGGCCCAAGTCCCCAGGCTCAAAAGACTTCAGAAGAAAGTGGCACATTACCCTTGAAAATGTGTGGGCTACTTTCAGATATCCTTTGATGTTGATTTCTAACATAATTATAATTTCATAGTGATAAGAGAACAGACTCTGTATGATTTCAACACCTTTACACCATGCCATTTTTGCACCTTGTTTCATGTCCCTGGATATATGCCAGTGTCTCCTAGTTTACAGCCTATGGGAACTGAAATAGAATTTGTATCCTACTGTCGTATGAAAATTGTATACATCTTAATTATGTTGAATTAGTGCTTTTTAGGTCTGCTGTAATCTTCTACTTCTCTGTATATTCATTCTCTTAATTTTTGAGAATATGATATTGAAATTCCAACTCAAAATCTTACTTAAAAGTAATGGTAATATATAGTGGAACTATATGTAAATTTGCTCGGCATTTTCCAAGTCTCTTGTAATTGTGTTAGCATGTTTTCATAATTTAAAAAATTTAAAACTTAAAAAAAAAATGTCCTCAGAAGCGCCCTAGGTACAGCACTCCTAAGGCTCTGCTTTTATGTTGTGGTTTTTTCTGATGTTGGTTTTGACTTTCTGAACTACCCTGATCCCTCAACTAAATCTTTTTATACTTAGGTGAATCTGTTTGGCTATCTAGCACCTGGAACTCAAGCATCCAAACTACAAAATGGCTCATAATTTGTTTATCTCAGTAATGGATATAATTACTGTGTGAGGCCGCGATGAAATGCACACCAGCAGGATGGCTTCTCCTCTTACCATACTAACCTTCCAGGAGAAGACAGAGCTGGATAGCGCTCACTTTCTCCGAGTTCCCGGATTCACCACCTTGGGTGCCAACGACCCTTTCTGAGGACACTTTGGCATGCTCTCCCCACAGGAGCAGGAACAGCCCTTTTTCCATTTTATATTCCTATTATCTAGTGCAATCATAAAGGCCCTCCAAATATTTGTTATGGGAATAAGTGAAATGCAGTAATACTAACAACAATACTGTTTTTATAGTTTCAAAGCCCCTCCAGATAAATTATCTCAAATACCAAGCATATCCATGGAATTTCTATAGTAGAAAGTTGATGTTTATCAGCATCACAGCCAAATAAAAATATCCTGTAAGACCTTCAGCTTCCTTCCCTTTTCTTATCTAATCTTAATCTGATTTTCTAAGGAGACTTTCATACTGGGAAAAGAATGACCTCATGATTGGGAACAGGAGAGGAAAGGTAGTAAAAGTATCTGGTTGATTTGGTTGCATTTCCTGAAAATAAAATTAATTGGTTCCCATTGAATTTTTTTTTCTTTTTTTTTTTTTTTTGTATTTATTTATTTTTTTACACGAACTCCCAAACATGAACCCCCCTCCCACCTCCCACCCCACATCATCTTAGAACCTCAGGTACCTAACAACGTGATCTTCTGGTGATGACCCAGGAGCCAAAGTTTAGGATCTGCAAAACTGAGACTGAAACACCTCATTCATTCTTTCATTCAGCAAATGCTAATGCATGCCAGTTACATACCAAACATTATGGTAATTGTGGTGATCCTCTCCACTCTTGGGATTTTACAGCTTAGTATGGGCTTCCCTGATGGCTCAGAGGGTAAAGTGTCTGCCTGCAGTGCAGGAGACCTGGGTTCAATCCCTGGGTCAGGAAGATCCCCTGGAGAAGGAAATGGCAACGCACTCCAGTACTCTTGCCTGAAAAATCCCATGGACAGAGAAGCCTGGTAGACTACAGTCCATGGGATCACAAAGAGTCGGACACGACTGAGTGACTTCACTCACTATGGTGGTTCTCACCTGCCAGTGCAGGAGACAAGAAACTCGAGTTCAGTCCCTGGGTTAGGAAGATCCCCTGGAAGAGGAAATGGCAACCCATTCCAGTGTTCTTGCTTGGAGAATCCCATGGACAGAGGAGCCTGGTGGGCTACAGTCCATGAGATGGCAAAGAGTCAGATGCATCTGAGCTCTACATAGTGTAAACGTAACAGTTGTTCTCCAGGGAAGGCAATGGCACCCCACCCCAGTACTCTTGCCTGGAAAATTCAATGGACAGAGTAGCCTGGTGGGCTGCAGTCCATGGGGTCGCTAACAGTCGGACAGACTGAGCAACTTCACTTTCACATTTCTCTTTCATGCATTGGAGAAGGAAATGGCAACCCACTCCAGTGTTCTTGCCTGGAGAATCCCAGGGACGGGGGAGCCTGGTGGGCTGCCGTCTATGGGGTCACACAGAGTCGGACACGACTGAAGTGACTTAGCAGCAGCAGCAGCAACAGTTGTTCTCAAACTGACTTGTACCCTGGAATCACCAGGAGAGCCGATACCTGAATCTGACTCCAAGAGCTTGTAATTTCCTTAACCTGTGATCTGTATGTCTGCAGTTTCAAAATGTCCCCAGGTGTCCCACGAAATGTGCCATCACAGCTGAGAGCCACTAGTCTAGAGAGAGAGAATGGTGAATAAGCAGGGAATTACTAGAAAGGGTTTAAATCCCTGATGCAGGGGAATCGTGTGCGACCCTCTCCACCCTAGCTTGGGAGATCCTGAGAGACTTCCCTGAGGAGGCAGCTGAGCTCAAAGGGGCCCTGAGGACTGGCCCAGGTGATGATGTTGAGAAGCTGAGAGAAGAAGAGTATTCAAGAGTATTCTGACCAAAGAGAATAGTAAATGTCATAAGAAAGTTCCCTAAAGGGAGAGAGAGAGAGAAAGAGGGAGCCTGGTGTGTGAAAGAACAGAAAATAGTCTTACAGTGAAAGGAGAGATAGGCAGTGATAAAAACTGAGCTTGAAGAGGTGAGCAAAGGTCAAAACACAAAAATGGAAGTTTTGGGATGTCGGAAGGCAATGGGGACACATTACAATGTGTGCGATAGAAGGAAAGGATCCTCTGTGCTAGAGGTAGAACCTTCTCTAAGCCCTCGCTCATCAGAATAACCTCGATGGCCACACTTGTAAATGAAACCAGCCTGGATATAGCATGGTTAATGAAGATTTGTAATTGTGTTAATTATTTATCCTTACTTTAAAAATCTTGTTCTCGTCATTGTCTGTGATAAATTTATAGGCTTCTTTTTCTCCCCAGGAGATTAAAGCAACTGCATCATCTCATTAACCTTCACGCCCTAGAGAAGATGGCAAGGTAAATGATATTATATTACGGAAAATTTTAAACACTTAAAGTTTAAAAGATTTGCCAAGAACTCAGTGTGATAAGCAGAGAAAATGCCAAATTCTAAGGGTGGTTTTTCTTCTGATTCTTAAGCTCTGATTTATCTGTGAGATGACACAGTGGAGAGAGAGGAACAGGTCAGCTTGGAGCATATCTGCAGAGCAGGGTGGCATGGAGCTTCAAGCTAACCTGCACTTAGAAAAAAATCAGGGGGGAACAAAATCGCTTTTTGCTCAGTGAAGTTCTTGCAATTTCAATGCCAGGGGAAATAGTTAATTCATGAACTGAGCTGTGAGAGGAATGAATGCACTGGCTCCCAGAGGAAAAGGGATCTGGCCAACTCACCAACTGCTAATACAAATTTTAGACTATTTTACATTTACCCTCATGCGGGGAAAGCTAGGAATTGCTTAGCTAAAGCTAAAACACTGTGGACTGGATTTGATGGGTAGATTTTTGCTAACTCATCCACCACACGATGAGGCTGGCCCCTTTATTCAGTTTTGAATCAGTCGGCTGTGTTTCCCTACAGACCGCCAGCTCTTGTAGGCCTACATCTGATTTTCTGCTGTCCTTGCCTGTAGTTCTCTCTTGCCTGATCACCTGAAAAAAGATGGTTCAAATTCACCTTTTCAGTTTTAGCTCTGAGCCCAGCCCATTGCCTGAGTTCAGACAGTCAGAGTATGGATTAGACCAGCGCTTGCCAAACTGTAGTGGACATCCTCCCAGATCACCTGGTGATCCTGTGAAAGTGTGGACCCCACATTCTGCATTTCTAATGAGCTCCCAAATTGTGGTGGCAATGCTGCAGGGCCATGAGCTACACCTTTTTCTCTACCTGTTCTCAAGCTCTGAGATCTTTCCTCTCAAAAGCATCTTCCCATCAGCCTGCTTCAGTTTTTGTTAGTAGAGCATCTGAATCTTAAAGCCCTTTTGCCCTTTCAGAGTCTTCTTTTTAAATCACTTTCCCTGGAGGGTTAATATATGATGCTCTGTCTTAGCTAAGAGGGTCAGGGATTAGATTTCAATTGGTTGAAATCCAAATCAAAGTGGAATGAGTCAGGACTGTGGATATTAAAAGGACAAAGGCATCAAGGAACAAAGAAAGGGACTCACTGATGAGACATTCTTCTCCAATTAAAGGGAAACTTACAAACAAAATCAAGCCACTCTTCCTGCCTTCAGGAGCTTCAAACCAGAGGATGTTACCTAGAACACACTGGAGAGTCATAACCTTGGAGGCAAATCCCACTCTGCCATAGGACTGGAACTTGGGAAAAACTATGTAACTTTCTGCATTAGTTTCCTGATCTATAGATTGGAAATGACAGTACTTACTCCATCCACCGCAACTTATTGTGAGGGCTAAATGAGGTATTTAGTCTTAGCTATTGCCAAGCACCTACTATGGTAGCCCTAATGTCACTCAAAATATAATGAAAATGTAACAAACAATGCCAGTGAAATTAGCAAAATTCAGATTATCAGAAGAGCTCAAGAAGGTTTTCAGGAAATCAACAAACTCCAGTTTGGGATGTATAAAGGGAATACACTTCATTAATTTGTCCTCTCATATCTGTGCCACATCTCAGCTCTCAACCTGCAATGAAGTCTTCCCTGACTCCTCCTTTCAATGACTGGTCACATTTCATTTAGTCCTAGATGAGAAATGCCATACACAAGAAGGAAAACAGCCCCTGGATTCCTCTTGGTATACCCTACTTAATTAGAAGAAAACACTGGAAATCCATTACTCCATTTGCCATTTACTAACTGATGTTGGGCAAATAACAAACTTTTAGTTTCCCACTCTGTCGAGCGGGTGGAGGAACAGCTATCCTAGCTATTTATTGTGCACCTAAGTGTTCTTGCCTGGAGAATCCCAGGGACGGGGGAGCCTGGTGGCCTGCCATCTGTGGGGTCACACAGTCGGACACGACTGAAGCGACTTAGTAATATGGAGTATGGTACATGGCCCCTCCGTCATTGAAAACTGCAGTCCCTTCTACCTCACACCCCCCATGAATGTTCCTTCATCTCGTGTGTCAAATGAACAAGTCCCTAAGAAGCAAAGAAACCAAGTTAAATATTGATTCTAACTTTACAGCTTCATTTCTCTTCTCTTAACCCTTCATCTAAGCTGATGCTGCCAATTTTCCCCAGACTAGCAGTCCAAGAACTATAGGAGAAACTGAGTTGAATGTGATGTTTTAGGGCTGTTCTTTTCTAACAATAGGTCTAAAAAAGGCCAATTTGAATTACTAAGGAGGTCAACATCTCAGCCAATCAGCCTCAAGATGAGAATTGTCTAGGAAATGGAGTTGTCAGGGACAACACTGCAGGGAACAGTGGGGGACTGTCCTCTTCCCACCTAGAACTCAGATGGGCCCAAGCCAAGAATCAAAAGCAAAATTGGCAATATATGCTCTGTTTCCTGACAAATGGTGTTCAATTTAGGCTGTGATGATTTTTCTAATATACCATTTAATATAAATTTTGTTTTATATGAGTTAGCAGATGGGGTCTGAAAGCTGCAGAGCAGAATGGATGTGCAAAATGTTATAAGTCGCATTGGTAGGGTGATGGGTTCCATGTGTCTGCAGGGAGTAGGGAGCCATTAAAAAAAAATAAAAAGAAAATCAGGTCAACACCTAGGTGTTATGAGGATGAAAAAAAATCATAACTGGAGAATCTAGGGATTTTTAATCTGATCTTTTTTTAAGATGGGAAATGAAATGTTGAAGTACCCCTTGTGTAGAGTACCACTTTTATCAGTTCTTATCTCTTCCTTGGGTCTCAGTTTCCTTATTCAGAAAATGAGGCTTGTTTCAGGTCGGAGATGGCAAAGAAGTTTCCCTTTGAGTGCTAACTCTAACCCTTGGCAGGGGCTGAGGACTGGTCTGGGAAATCTGAGGCTCCAGCTGGGCTGGTGTCATGATGTGCTTAGTCCTTCAGTCATAACTAACTCTTTGTGACCCCATTCTCCAGGCAAGAACACTGGAATGGGGTGCCATGCCCACCTCCAAGGGATCTTCCTGACCCAGGAATCCAACCAGTATCTCTTACTTCTCCATTGGCAGGTGGCTTCTTTACCACTATCATCACCTGGTGTCATAATAAATAGATGATCATTGCTTTACTGACAAAGGTCCATCCAGTCAAGGCTATGGTTTTTCCAGTAGTCATGCATGGATGTGAGAGTTGGACTATAAAGCAAGGCGAGTGCTGAAGAATTGATGCTTTTGAACTGTGGTGCTGGAGAAGACTCTTGAGAGTCCCTTGGACTGCAAGGAGATCCAACCAGTCCATCCTAAAGGAAATCAGTCCTGAATATTCATTGGAAGGACTGATGCTGAAGCTGAAACTCCAATATTGGCCACCTGATGCGAAGAGCTGACTCATTTGAAAAGACCTTGATGCTGGTCAAGATTGAAGGCAGGAGGAGAAGGGGACGACAGAGGATGAGATGGCTGGATGGCATCACCGACCTGATGGACCTAAGTTTGAGCAAGCTCCAGAAGTTGGTGATGGACAGGAAAGGCTGGTGTGCTGCAGTCCATGGGGTCACAAAGAGTCAGACGTGACTGAGAAACTGATCTGAACTAACCAGGGTAGAGCCGGTTATAGTTGTGCTAAACATTTGTACTCAAATGGTCTCTGACTGTTGTTGTTCCATTGCTCAGTTGTGCCTGACCCTTTGCAACTCCATGAACTGCAGCACACCAGGCTTTCCTGTCCTTCACTGTCTTCTGGAGTTTGCACAAACTCATGTCCATTGAGTTGATGATGCCATTCAACCATCTCATCCTCTGTTGCCCTCTTCTCCTTTGGACTGCAAGGAGATCCAACCAGTCCATCCTAAAGGAAATCAGTCCTGAATATTCATTGGAAGGACTGATGCTGAAGCTGAAACTCCAATATTGGCCACCTGATGCGCTGAGCTGACTCATTTGAAAAGACCTTGATGCTGGTCAAGATTGAAGGCAGGAGGAGAAGGGGACGACAGAGGATGAGATGGCTGGATGGCATCACCGACCTGATGGACCTAAGTTTGAGCAAGCTCCAGAAGTTGGTGATGGACAGGAAAGACTGGTGTGCTGCAGTCCATGGGGTCACAAAGAGTCAGACGTGACTGAGAAACTGATCTGAACTAACCAGGGTAGAGCCGGTTATAGTTGTGCTAAACATTTGTACTCAAATGGTCTCTGACTGTTGTTGTTCCATTGCTCAGTTGTGCCTGACCCTTTGCAACTCCATGAACTGCAGCACACCAGGCTTTCCTGTCCTTCACTGTCTTCTGGAGTTTGCACAAACTCATGTCCATTGAGTTGATGATGCCATTCAACCATCTCATCCTCTGTTGCCCTCTTCTCCTACCTTCACTCTTTCCCAACATCAGGGTCTTTTCCAGTGAGTCCATTCTTCAAATCAGGTGGCCAAAGGGTTGGAGCTTCAACTTCAGCATCAGTCCTTCCAATGAATTTTCAGGGTTGATTTCCTTTAAGATTGACTGGTTTGATCTTATAGTCCAAGGGACTCTCAAGAGTCTTCTCCAACACCACAGTTCGAAACCATCAGTTCTTCAGTGGTCAGCCTTCTTTATGGTCTCTGAAGACCCTTCCATTCTTAATAGTTACTGATCCTAATGTGCCCACCATGGGATGAAGGGAAGAGGCAGAGGAGGAGCTGTAGATTATATTGGGAGGCTCCAGAGAGAGAATAGACCCCTACAGGTCACCCAGGAGCATAGTTTTGGCTAAAAGACATTCTGAAGTTTGGCCTCTAAATGCCACCCACAAATTCAAGCCCAGGCAATACATGTGACATGGAGGGTTTTTTTTTAATGTATTTTTAAACAACAAAGATATAAGTCCTCATAGTTCTCTCTTTTGGCATCTATGATGCATTGAATTATGGGCCCCCAAAGACTTGTCCATTTCTTCAAGCTCAGAACCTGGAAATGTTACCTTATTTCAAAAAAGATTCTTTGCAAAAATACTTAAAAATCTTGAGCTGAGATCATTCTGGATTACTCAGGTCCTAAATCCAGTGACAGGTATTCTCATAAGAGACAGGAAAGATGACACATGAAGAGGAGAAGGGGCTGTGCCCACGCAGGTAGAGGTTGGAGAGAGGCAGGCCAAAGAGGCCAAGGAGGGCTACAGCCACCAGCAGCTAGCTGAGGCAGGGAGGACCCTCACCTGGCCCGCAGAAAATCAACATGAGAAAGTAAATATTTGTTGTAAGCCACCAAGTTTCAGATCACTTTTACAAAGCCTCAGGAAACGAATACAGCAGCCTACAGTACAAGTGTTTACAGAGCGGCTCTGGCTGGCCAGAGGAAGAATCAGTTCATGGCTCTCCACAGAGGACATTGGCCCAGGTCCTTGCCATTGCTTTGCCACCCGCCCTTCAGACTCTCTCCCTGACACAGGGCTGTTTCTGCAGCTCAAGCAGGGAGCCCCCGACGGGTTTCCTCTGGGCCTCCACCCAACTGCATCATCTTGACCTTCAGATGGCCGCTTGTAGGCCATCCTTCAGGCCCACCTTGACCTCAGCCAAGTTCAGTAGTCTAACTTCACTACCAGCCTAATCATTCATCATAATTCTAGCTGCACAGAATGCTCCTGGAGGTGCTGGAGAACATATGCTTAAGCTAGACTCCCTCCCCTTTATCACCCAAATGACAGCTTAATACTGCCCAAGCCAGTGTTGCCGAAACTCAGCCAGCATTTGGCAGCTGAGGAATGGAGCAAAAGAGGAACTCAAATGCAAGCAACATCCCTAAAACAGTGTTAGATAAGGAAATATTCCTCTCTGATTTGTATTAAATAATGGGCAAAGGGACCGTTTCTGAAGTTTCATCAGGATGACCTGAGAGCTTCAGCCTACAGGAACAGCAAGTCACAGTCAGAACAAGAGGGCCAGACCATGCGCTTCATTTGATGCAACTGCCATTGCCTTACCTTTTTTTGTCCCCCAAACTTACACACTCTACTTCCACTTTCCATCTCATTCCACAGCCACTTATTAGACCTTGCTAGGAAAAACAGAGCCAGCTGTCCTGTGAGCTTTGCTCTCCAACCCCATCACAGCTTGTGGTAAGGGACTAGTATGGCTCATGTCTCTTTATGATGACACCTGTGAGGACAAAAACCCAGGCCACAGATTCTATTTCCTATATGTTACTATAATATCTTATTATAGTCCGTTACTTACCATCTGTGCGACATAAACATTTATTTAATGCCTGGGAAACACTGGCTTCTTGTCTATGGGGAAGGAGTCGTAAGAGTTTCCTTGCATGATGACAGTGAGAATCAGCATACCTAGTCCAGGGCCAGGCACAGGACTGGCAAAGTTCTCAGGAAATAGCCATTACCATGATTTCCACTACTGTTATTGTGATTGCTGTCATGGCTACCCTCCCCCAAAGATACATAACCCTCTGTCCCACGACACGGCTGCTTGCCTCCATACTTGCTCCTATAATGGCTGGGGGAGAGATGAAAAGACCACGGCAGAAATGGAAGCAAAAACTTGAGGCCCGCTAGATTAGAAAGGATCTGAGGTGTTCCTGGATCAGGAGATCCATCTGTATAGCAGCCTCTTTGATAACTCTCTTTTGTATTCTGAGCACAGAGTCCTCATTAGACACTTCTGCTTCAGAAATAACAGCAGTCTGACACTTGGTTTTATCTCCAAATTCACCAACCTGCATAAGAAATATGCATCATCCCAAGAAACCATCTTGCTTTGGGAATAATTAGACACATGACTCTAGAATTGCCCAGTGTGGACAGCCCAGGCTGTCTTTATCCCTCCCTTCTACCTGGGTTGACACTGCCACTCACCTTTGGCCAAGCACAGACAGAAGGGTTTCTGCTTGCATCCCTGCCGACCTGGTGTTTGTCCACCAACAACTCCAGCCTCATCCCCCTTGGGGTACCAGCTCTGTGCCACACTTCAGGCTGTGATACAGCCTGCTGCACCCCGCTCACTGCCTCAGCCTCAGCTCCTCCCTTCAACCTGCCCACCTCTGCCCCCTCCTCCCCATCTAGCCATGCTCTTCTGTACCTGTACACAAACGGCTCTTGACCCAAATGCAAGTCACTGATACTGCCTCTGACCTTCTTAGGCAAACTTCAGTTTCCTGATTGTTTCTACCACTGTACTCCAGCTCTATTATAAGTGTGAGTCAGATGTAGGAGGTGTGCACGGTCATCCAGGCAGTGCTCCAAATTCCCCCTCACATGTCCTCACCCAAGTTAAGAGCCTCCCTTTCCCCGTAAAGTCAATCAGCCTCCAAGAAGTGTATCTGATGGACTAGTCACACTGACACGTAAATGACTTGTGAGAAAGAAAAGGCTTCCCCTTCGGGACTGTAACCTAACAGGTAGGAATTCCTCAGGGTCCTCCATTGGTCCAAACACTGGGAACCTTTGTTCAGTTCAGTTCAGTCACTCGGTCATGTTTGACTCTTTGTGACCCCATGGATTGCAGCACACCAGGCCTCCATGTCCATTAACAACTCCTGGAATTTACTCAAACTCACATTTCCATGAAGTCAGTGATGCCATCCAACCATCTCATCCTCTGTTGTCCCCCTACCTCGTGCCTTCAATCTTTCCCAGCTTCAGGGTCTTTTCTAATGTGTCAGTCCTTTGCATCAGGTGGCCAAAGTGTTAAGAGTTCCAGCTTCAGCATTAGTCCTTCCAATGAATATTCAGGACTCATTTCCTTTAGGATTGACTGGTCGAATCTCCTTGCAGTCCAAGGGACTCTCAAGAGTCTTCTCCAACACCACAGTTCAAGAACATCAATTCTTCGGCGCTCAGCTTTCTTTCTAGTCCAGGAACCTTTGTACCCTCTGCAGAAATGACCTTTAAACAAAGATCAGTCAGTGCACTGGGGCTTCCCAGGTGGCACTAGTGGTAAAGAGTCCTCCTCCCAATGCAGGAGACTCAGGAGATGCGGGTTGATCCCTGGATCGGGAAGATCCCCTGGAGGAGGGAACAGCAACCCGCTCCACTACTCTTGCTTGGAGAATCGCGCGGACAGAGGAGCCTGGTGGGCTACAGTCCCAGGGTCACAAAGAGGCGGACATGACTGAGCAGTACGGCTGTCAGTGCATTAGCTTGCTAGGGCTGCCGTAACAAAGTGTCACAAACTGAGTGGCTTAAGCCACAGAAATGTATTACCTTACTGTTCTGGAGGCCAGAAGTCTGAAAGCAAGATGTCAGCAGGCTTGCTGCCTTTGAGGGCTGTGAGGGACAACCTGCCCAATGCCCCTCCCGCTGCTTGTGTACCGTCAGGTACACCTTGGCTCGCAGATGGCATTCATCCTGTGTCTTCATATCACCTTCCTTCTGTACATGTCTGTCTGTGCGTCCAGATTTCCCCATTTATAAGGACACCAGTCATACTGGGTTAGGGACCGTCCTAAGGACCTCATCTTAATTTGATCATCTGCAAAGACCCCCATTGCCACGTAAGGTCACACTCACAGGTCCTGGAGGATAGGACACCAACACTTTTTGCAGGGTACACAGCTTAACCCATACCACTTAGGTACAATGTATCCTTATTTGTGTCAAAAATACATCCTAAAAACCTCATATGATATGAAACTTTCATAATTAATTTTTCTAAAGGAAAAACAATAGTGAGGGCAAGGTGGATGGACTATTATCTCAAAATATATTTATCACTTAGTTTGTTAATGTTTCCTCTTTTTCTTTTTCTCAGTATCTTCTCTAGTATTTTTCTCTGGGAGACTCGCTATATTTACTGCCTGGCCCATCTCAGTGATCGTTCAGTTCATGTAGTAGCATTTTATGTAACTTTCATTGCAAAGCTACTGATTTTCAGCACTTGCACAAGCAATATGACAGTGACATCTTCGATGATACTGTTATGTGATACAGAGAGTTTTAGATGTTTAAGTAGCAATGAATATTAAAATAATAGTGCAAAATGGATCAAACTCCTTGCAGAAATTCTTGAGCGTGCGGGTATTTCCATTAAGCAGCTAAAGTGACATTGTCGCCTGGCAAGAATGTGAACACAGAATGCAATTCATACAGGCCCCCTGCTTTGAAATTGTGTGAATTTGTTTTTAATTTGAGGAATTGATAGCCTTTTTTTCATACCTGAGTAACCGACTGAGACTTTGTTATTACTTCCAGGCCACACTATTTCAAATTCACATATTTGCGTTAAGTACCACCAGACTGGGTAAGAAGCATCTTTACTTCAGCAGGAAGAATCGTAGAGAAAACTACCCAGAGGAAACAGGGCAGATGGAAGCCTTGTGTTTAGTCACAGAGGCTAGCTTCGTAGATCAGGAAGAAGTGGGTTTTTACAACTGTCTCATAGTTTTTAAGTTACTTATTCCGCAGTCCCTTCTGCCTAGCTCTGAAGTCTACTAAGAAAAGAAATATTACCTTTATTATATGTTCTTTTGTCCTCCCTGTCTCCAGCCACCAAAATATGCTGGTCATTTCTTGGTATAAAGGCTAAGCTCCTACAGCAAAATGATTAAAAGCACAAGGCACCTAGCACTCAGCAGTATGGAGCTGGAGGTAACCTTGTATCAGGAGTCCTAAGACTCAGTTTCTAAGACTTGACTCTGCCGTCAACAGCTTGTTCTTCTTAGGACAATTGTCTAACTTCTCTGGGTTTCCATGTCTTCGGAGTAAATGGTTTTGTACATTTTTGTTCAAGTGATGGAATGACAAGGGCAACACAGGACATGCACGACTCTCCTCTCAGAGAGAATATGTATGGCTCATGAGAAAAGGGTTTCAAACCAGGAGCCCTCTCTTCTTCCCACTAAACCCATGCATCTCCTGAGTCCCCAGGTGTTGCTGAGGTCTCTTGAGCCATGGCTCACCCCTCAGGCTATTCCTGCTCACTTGACTAACTTTCTCATTACGAACGGCCTCACCCACCCCACCCCACCCCCTTGCTTTAGTGGACACCTTCACCCAGGGGAAGAAAAGGTTGTTTTGGCAATGTTGTGCTGATCCTGACCTTAACTGCCCAGCAGGTCCTGGACAAGCCCACCCTCGGGCTTTTGAACTTAAGGGCCTCAGGTAGACAGACACAGTGTACATTTTTCTGACCAAAATGCATGATTTGTTTTATAAGAGATTTTTGAATTTTCAAATAATCTGAAACATATGACAATCAAATCATATTTAGTTAAACCTCTAATTAATTGCCTTGACAAAGAACAAAATTACGTTAAATTCATCTACCCAAGGAAATCAGAGTGAGATCCATGGCCCACTCACTTCCTTCTAATTAGTGATAAGCAGGAATCCTCTCCCCAACAGCAACTAACTATTATGCAAATCCCACATCCAGTCCCATTTCTTCTTCCCCAAATCCTTTCCTCCCTACATAAAGGAATTATGTAGAGAATCATTAATTTTCAGCCTCATGGAAAAATAAACGAAAGAAAGAACACATCTTTTCCCAGTCTTTGGGAATTTTGATGTAAAAAATCCATCCATTTGTAGAACAAAGGCTTGTTATTTTCACCCCATCTTTAGGAATGGTGATTCCCAGAAAGATCTGGAACTTTAACTTTTGTTTCATGCTTGACATTTGGATGAGTTTGTTTATATGTGATTGTTTCTTATCTGGGGAAAGTGGGAGTGGAGACAGAAAGGCATTAAATACTCAACTCTTGCCTACCCACCAGCACTGGCAGCAATTGGTGTCAACAAAGATAATGAAAAATGAGCTGGGATTCCAACATCTGTGAGCCAGGTTTCCCCTGGAGCTGATCATTTGTAGAACAAAGGCTTGTTATTTTCACCCCATCTTTAGGAATGGTGATTCCCAGAAAGATCTGGAATTTTAACTTTTGTTTCATGCTTGACATTTGGATGAGTTTGTTTATATGTGATTGTTTCTTATCTGGGGAAAGTGGGAGTGGAGACAGAAAGGCATTAAATACTCAACTCTTGCCTACCCACCAGCACTGGCAGCAATTGGTGTCAACAAAGATAATGAAAAATGAGCTGGGATTCCAACATCTGTGAGCCAGGTTTCCCCTGGAGCTGACGTGGAAGTTGGAGATAGGTAGACAGAGCCTGGTCTCTTCAAGGCACTGAGGTAAAAAGCCTTCATAGACATCAGTATCATTGCATGTATTTTCTTCTGGAAACAATGTTCAGAAAAAGACTGATGAAGATGTCAGAATACACAGCTATTTTAGAGCCATTTGGCAATTTTTTCCATAGTCGTCCAAAAAGGTCCTTAGGATTGCCAACAGCCAATGTTGCCCGCCAGCTTGTTTGCAGGAGAACCCAATTATCACACACAAAAGCCCTCTGGTCTCGGATCAGTTTACTTGTCTGCCAGCTTTCAGAAAGGAGAAACAGCTGTTCCTTATGCTCTGACTTCAGTGGGCCTCCGACCGACCCCTCCAGCAGCAGAGACCTGATCTCAGCCCAGTGGGTGCCTTTGTCCAAAGTCCTGCCTCCCCTCTGACATCTGGTCCACCCTGCCCCGTCGCACCCCATTCAGTCCCCAGCCTCTTGGGCCCAGTTAGTGCTTAGAAGAACCAGGTCTTCTCTAAGTTGTTTTCTTTTTTTAAAACAGAGGATGATTTTTTTTTCTGGTTTTGAAAATAACCAAGACCTGCAGTGTTAACTCTCAAGGTGAACTTGGCAGAGGGAGGCATAGTTGTGGACTCTGTGACCTGCCAGCTTGAGTGACAGGCTGTTTACAGTCATTAGGAGACTCTGAGAATAGAGACTTGGAGAACTGAAGGCCTCTGTAGATTTCTTGGGTTCTGTTTTTGAATGCTTAAAAATAGAGTGGTTCTTTAAAGGGCATCATTTAGGAATCATCTATCTTATGTTTCCTAATCTGTGTATTTAAACTTCTGTGTCATTTATCAATACGGTAGAGGCACTAATGATTAATACTTGAGTGAGGAGCTGAAAAGGTTCAGAATGTGTAGTCATTTACAGAGGCAGCACAGCAAGCACAGTGGTCAAGGCACAGATTCTGGAGCCAGCCTGCATTTGAACCCTGGCTGTGTGACCTTGGACTGCTGACAACCTCTCTGAGCCTGTTTTCCCATTGCTAAAAAGCACATGAGAAAAAATACTTCTTCATATGATTTTTGTGAGGACAAGAACAGTGGTGAATATGTGAGAGCTAATGGTATTTTTATTTTTTCTGAAGCACAAATTTGAATCATGTGTGTCATGGGATTTGACATACAATAGCTTATCCTTTGACTTGAGAGAGAGGCTATTGCAGATCAGTGAAGAAAGAATGAATATATTACTAATGATGCTGGCGCCATTGATGACCCCCATGGGAAGGAAATGAAAACAGACCCCTCCTTCCCTACTTTCATATAAAAAAAAATCAATCTAGATAGAAATAAATTAAGGGCTTAAACATGAAAAGTAAAATTTTTAATGTTTTAGAAGAAAACCATATGAGAATATCATTATGGTCTTAGAGGAAACTTTTTTAAAGAAACTATTTTTTGAAAGCTATTGTATTCAACTACATAAAATTAAGCACTTCTGCTCATTAAGATACCATAAAATATTGAAAAGATAGGCACAATCTGGAAAAAGATATTTATAACACATTTAACTGACAAAAGATTCATGTCCAGTATAAAAGAATGTCCATAAATCAATAAGAAAAAAGCAAACAGACTAACAAAAAATAAAATGAGCAAAAGATCTGAACAGGTATTTTACAGAAGAAAAGACAGGAAAGTTAATGAACATATGAAAGTATACTCAATGTTGTGAGAAGACAAGACAATGCAAGTTAAAATCACAATAAAATGCTATTTCATACCCACCAAGTTGATAAACTATGAAGCATGACTAGAGAGCAATGATCTGGGACTCAGATGTGCTGCTAGAGGGAGGTGACTGCGTATCACCATTTGTAACACAACTAGGTATTGCCAAGGAGAACTGAAAACCCACAACCCTACAACCTAAGTCCACTCCTTAGAGTGGATCCCCAAATGTGCTTCATGTCACAGTCACCTGGCATGCTTTTAGAAATCCTGTGCCCAGACTGCATCCAGACTAATTAAATAAGAATCTCTAGCGGTGAGACCAAGGGATCGGTATCTTAAAACATTCAGATGATTCCCACATGCAGTCAAGCTCTCCAGCCAGTGGAACCCCTTGCTTGTGACCTCTGATTGCTCCTCAGAGGATGCTGAAGTGGAGGAGGCCCAGATGTGGCAAGACATCTGGCAGGATGTGAGCATGGTGAGCGAAACCCCACACAAGCTTCCCTCCCATAGGCATTTCCTCCAGGAGAGGAGTCCTCTCCACTCTGGATGTCTACCTCTTAGGTCACAAAATAAGTAAAGTCCTCCAGTAGCCTTACTTGCCCAAGGCACAGACATGACCTCTTTTCACACAGTCAGGTAGTTTGGCTCAAACTGTACAAACTGAGGATGGGCCTTTCTGTGTTGTGCGGCAGGACTCCCAGGAGGGGACAAGTATAAGATTGTAGCTGATGTTCTCTTTTATGACATCCATATAGCTGTAGGGGGACTGCTCTGACTAGACAGGCCTCCACAGCAAATAAGTGTTTCCTCATTATTTTGCAGTTGTCCTAACTTGCTTCAGTCATGTCCAATTCTTTGCAAACCTATGGAATGCAGCCCTCTGTCGGTGGGATTCTCCAGGCAAGAATACTGCAGTGAGTGGTCATTTCCTTCTCCAAGGGATCTTCCAGACTCAGTGAGCAAACCCACATCTCTTATGTCTCCTCCACTGGCAGGTGATTTCTTTACCTCTAACACCACTGTGAGTCTGAGTGAACTCTGGGAGATGGTGATGGACAGGGAGGCCTGGCATGCTGCGATTCATGGGGTCACAAAGAGTCGGACACGACTGAGAGACTGAACTGAACTGAACTGAACTNTTCTTTACCTCTAACACCACTGTGAGTCTGAGTGAACTCTGGGAGATGGTGATGGACAGGGAGGCCTGGCATGCTGCGATTCATGGGGTCACAAAGAGTCGGACACGACTGAGAGACTGAACTGAACTGAACTGAACTGAACACCACCTGGGAAACCCCAATTTTGCAACAGTTGATACAAAAAGTCACAACTGAATTTGAAATCCAGTTGCATTATCAAGGCATTTTTAATTTTTTTAGAAAGAACCCCCTTTTTTAATGTGAACAATTTTTTAAAGTCTTTATTGGATTTGTTACAATATTGCTTCATTTTGCTATGTTTGTTTGGTTTGGCTGCAAGGCATGTGGGATCTTAGCTCCCCAACCAGGGATCAAACCTGCATGCCCTGCATTGGAAGGCAAAGCCTTAGCCACTGGACTGCCAGGGAAGTCCCATTATCACGGGATTTTTCAACCTAACATTTATCAGTGAAAAAAAAAAAAAAAGCCATTTGATTCTTCAAGTATCCTTCTTGAACTGTTATTATGTATTTTAAAATTTTATTCCCAACCTTGAGAGTAATGGCTTTTGTCCATGATGACTATCAAAATTTAAAGAGATCATCATTTAAAATCTTGATCACAATTGCATGTAACTATTTTATGCAGAAAACTTGATCTTTTTAAGAAAAGTATGTTTAAGGAGGAAATCTCAAGTTTCTCTTTTTAAAAAATGTGAAAAGATTGTATGTGGAAGTATTACACTTTTTCCTAAAATGATTATGAAATATTTAAAAAATTAATTCTTAACATAATTGTGAAACATAAAAATAGTTCTTTTTTCACCAATACCTGTGAAGTGAAGTGAAGTCGCTCAGTCGTGTCCAACTCTTTGCGACCCCATGGACTACAGCCTTCAAGACTACTCTGTCCATGGAATTTTCCAGGCAAGAGTACGGGAGTAGGTTGCCATTTCCTTCTCCAGGGGATCTTCCCAACCCAGGGACTGAACCCAGGTCTCCCACATTGCAGGCAGAAACTTTACCTTCTGAGCCACCAGGGAATACCTGTGAAGGTGCCCCCAACCCCCCTCCAGCTCACCCCAATGTGCTAAACAAATACCATCTATTTCAGTGTATGCCGTGAAGGCTCTAGAGGCATAGCATTAAAGAGAAACTTTTGCATGAAAAATACACAAGAATGTACTTTATAGCAGGATTCTTTATAATAGTAAACAAACAGAAAACCACCCAAAAGATCGCTGACCACAGAATGGATAAAGGGTGGTGAGCTCATTCAACGGAATAGGATGCAGTGAGGAAAATCAGTGAACTACAGCAACATGTCACTAAGGAAACTCAAAACTTTACACTAAGCAAGGGAAGAAAATAAGTCACAGGAGAAAATGTACAAAGTCCAAAAATAGGTAAAACCAAACAATAAATTTGGGAGAATGGGGAATTAGTGATTTTTTTAACAGAAAGTAGAGTCATTCACGGGAGAAGGCAATGGCACCCCACTCCAGTACTCTCGCCCGGAAAATCCCATGGATGGAGGAGCCTGGAGGACTCCAGTCCATGGGGCCTCTAAGAGTCAGACACGACTGAGCGACTTCACTTTCACTTTTCACTTTCATGCATTGGAGAAGGAAACGGCAACCCACTCCAGTGTTCTTGGCCTGGAGAATCCCAGGGATGGGGGAGCCTGGTGGGCTGCCGCCTGTGGGATCACGCAGACTTGGACACGACTGAAGCGACTTAGCAGCAGCAGCAGCAGCAGAGTCATTCACTCATTCAAGTCCACTCAGACCTTGACATTTGCTGTTTTTTTTTTTTGCCGGGAATACTTTCCCCAAGAGAGAGGTTTGGTTTTTCCAAAATAAAGACAATAATTTTCTATGCAGTTTTCCCAGATCGGCTGATGGAAAATTGTACAAGAGAACATCCAGCAGACAGACAGACAGACAGACAGACACACACACACACAGAGATATCCCTCCGCCCACACAACACAAGGACCCATATCATGTGCACATTCTGTACTCACCTTACTTGACTTTTCTTCACAGAATTCAACACCTGGCATATAGATGTATTTTTTTTTTTACTTAATCTGTTCTTCTCACCCCAAAGAGAAGAAACTTAATTTTGTTCACCGCTGTCTCTCCAGCACCTAGAATGGTGGTTGGACCATATTAGGAATTCAATAAAAATCCATTGGATACAAATGGGGATTTATTTAGCAGTTACTTTTTTCATACTACAAATTCTAGTGCAGGCACAAGATTTAAAGTCACCAACTTCAATATGTAGAAATGAAAATATTTTGCAATAATTGTATTTTGTTCTCAAACCCTAATTTTTACTGGTTGAAAGAATCTAAAATTTTACATTTCGAGGTAGACCTTTCTCTTCTGGGTTTTTCCTCAGACTTTTCTTTGGGTAAATGGTCAGTATAATGTTTTACCCCACTCACTGGCCCTCTCCTTGGAGGTGAGCTTAGTTTCTGGGGCGTGGAGGTTTGCAGTGCAGCGTGAGGGGTCCCTGCCTCCTCCTCCATATGAGCCCATGGCGTGCTGACATCTATGACAGTGTTCTTGTCCTGTTGAATCTTTGTTCTTAGGCATATCTGACCCCACTGCCACCAACCTGCTGAAATACTAGAGTCAAAGCTTTCCTGTCTGCCTTGAGCATCCTCCTGTACCAATGAGTCACACACCACTGAATATTCCTTAGGAAGCAAAACAGTCTCTTCCATCATACTGAATGCTTCCTCATTCTCTGAAAATTCAAAAAACTTTTTCTCTCCGAATCTTGGCTCTAGCTCTATTACCAGAAGTTTTCAAAATAGTTAACTCTATTCAGAAACTTGACTGATCTGAACCCACCATCTCCCAGAACCACGGATGGCTCAGTGGGTGAGCGATCTGGGAACAACCAGCAAATTGAAGAAAGGGAGGAACATCTGTTGTTTTCTTTCAATTTTATCTCACCACTTAGAACCCATGGCACCACAAGACCTTAACAAATGGCTTTACAAGTTTAAATAACGCTTTATTGACCTAATCCTTTGGGAAATCTACAGAGGTATTTTTTTCTTTCTAACAGATGTTCACTACCTGCAACTCTCACTTTTTGTTTTTAATGTAGAAATTTTGATGGAAATATTTTTAACAGATATTTCACACCTTCCAGATTTATTCAGTGTATAATCCAGAAGATAATGACTTATTTTCAAAAAAAGGTTAGCCCCTCAACAATATCAATTATTATCCCACGCTACTCAGTAGCTCTGGAAGCTGTCATGGGTGAGAGAAATGGGCAAAATGGCTTGGCTTTTTCTACATTTTGGCTCATCTGCTCTTCTTTCTTCCATCAGCTGCTCTTGAGGTCACTAGCCTGTCCGTTAGAAGTGGTACTCAGCATCTATTCTGTCTATAACAGGTAGACTTTGCTTCTCCAGATGTGGTCCTTGGACTAGCAGCATCAGCATCACCTAGGAGTTTTTAGAAATGTCAAATCATAGGCCCCATCCCAGCCCCACTGAATCAGAGTCTGCATTTTATCAAGATTCCAAGGTGATTGATGGGCACATAGTCGGTGAAACACTGCTTCAGATTCAGCCCTGCCCTCACTCCCAAAGCACGTCAATTCTCAGGCTGAGGTCTAAGCTGCCTCTCCCTTCCACACCCACATAATCGCCATTTAGATGCCCTGTGGATTGGTCATTAGCATTGGGGAGCCTGGTGGGCTGCCATCTATGGGGTCGCACAGAGTTGGACACGACTGAAGTGACTTAGCAGCAGCAGCAGCAGCAGCAACATTACTACATGCAGAACAATTTCCAGTATAAGATGAGCTAGGGCAATTCTCCCCAACCCAGAGTTTGGACTGACGTTGGGGGAATAACTCAGGGAGGCAGCTAACAGGAAAAATAATAGAGTGCAAAAAGCAGCCTGAGACATTATGTACAGAAACCCCATCGGCCCTATGGCCATGGCAAATCATTGCAATCGTGGTTGCAAACACACACACACTTTGTCCAGCACATCCCCCACATTGTACTTTTGTGACTTATTTTTATCCATAAACATCCTTTGGTATCTGTTATGAATTGATTTTACCTGAATTGCATATTTTCCTGAATTAGTAAGATAAGAGTAGACTGGAGAAGAGGCAGATGGCGTGAAATCAGTCGGACTTTTCTCAGCCTTGTGTGGATCCTCCGACCATAGGTCATGAGAAAGTGCCCTGGAGCTAGACAGCTGGGGTTCAACACCTCACTCTGCCTGTGTTACTGGATGGTACAGGACAAATTACTTCAACTCTCCTCCTCAGTTTCCTCAATTAAAATACAGAGATGATCAGAATTGCACCTATCTCTATGGACGGAGGAGCCTGATGGGCTGCCGTCCTTGGGGTCGCTAAGAGTCGGACACAACTGAGCGACTTCACTTTCAAAAGTGAAAATATCTACATGCATTGGAGAAGGAAATGGCAACCCACTCCAGTGTTCTTGCCTGGAGAATCCCAGGGCCGGGGGAGCCTGGTGGGCTGCCATCTATGGGGTCGCAGAGTCGGACACGACTGAAGCAACTTAGCAGCAGCAGCTCAGAGTGAAGGTGAGAATTACATAATACACAAAAAGTGCTTCGAACCATAATTGATACATAGTAAGTACTCAGCAAGTCATTATTGTTGTTAATATTATTATCTCTAAACCTAATAGAAGGCCTCAGAAAGTGAAAGTGAAGTTGCTGAGTCCTGTCCGACTCTTTGCGACCCCGTGGACTGTAGCCCTCCAGGCTCCTCCGTCCATGGGATTCTCCAGGCAAGAATACTGGAGTGGGTTGCCATTTCCTTTTCCAGGGGATCTTCCCGACCCAGCGATCGAACCCAGGTCTCCCGCATGGCAGGCAGACGCTTTAACCTCTGAGCCACCAGGGAAGCCTCAAGCCACTTTTATTTCCTCCTTAAGGCTTTTTTTTTTTTTTTACCTGTGAGACCTTGAATCAATCAATATATTTACCATCTCTAAGCCTGGAGTTTTGAGTTTCCTTATCAGTAGAAGGGAAGATCCCCTGGAGAAGGAAATGGCAACCCACTCCAGTATTCTTGCCTGGAGAATCCTATGGACGGAGGAGCCTGGAGGGCTAC
>SJYX01002473.1:65419-92173 GCA_006410675.1 Oreotragus oreotragus
TTTTTTTTTTTTTTTACCTGTGAGACCTTGAATCAATCAATATATTTACCATCTCTAAGCCTGGAGTTTTGAGTTTCCTTATCAGTAGAAGGGAAGATCCCCTGGAGAAGGAAATGGCAACCCACTCCAGTATTCTTGCCTGGAGAATCCTATGGACGGAGGAGCCTGGAGGGCTACAGTCCATGGGGTCGCAAAGAGTTGGACATGACTGAGCAACTTCACTTTCACTTTTCTTTTCACTTATCAGTAGAAAGAGGATAAGCACAGCACTTATCTCACAGTGGAGTAAGAGTGGAGTGAGAATATTTGTAAAGAAACTCACAGCAGAGTACCTGGCCCATGCAGCCTCTGAGCAAATCTTAGCTGTTTTCTCTCCTTTGCAGTGAAATCAAATAGTCGGTACAACTAAACAAGATGTGTTGTTTTACATGCAGTTCACGTTAAAGATGTCAGTCCCAGGAAACGTCTATTCACCCAGCTTGAATTCACCAGGGAAAGGCCGAACGAGGACACAGTGAGAAGATGGGAAGAAGGTCTCACCACAACCCAATCCAACAGCACCTTGATCTTGGATACACAGCCCCCAGAACTTCAAGACAATAAATAGATTTCTGTTATTTAAGCCACCCAGTCTGTAGTCATTTGTGATGACAGCCTTAGCCAACCAATATAAACCAGAGAGGCCCAAACAGGTCCTCAACGACTGAGAGAAATTGCAGTGCAGTAAAACGCCCCATAAGCTTCTTCAGAGTAAGACGTTTCTGGGACACCTTTTGCCCCAAAGATTATTCCTCACTCACTGACCTCTGGGTTTCAAGGAGAAGCTCCCTTCCTGCTGATTTTAAGCATCCCATAGTATGACAGTCATCGACAGGAAAGATATTGTCTAATCCCAACCACACAAAGACTCCCTAGGGGCCAAGGAACACGGCCAGACAATGTTGCTCCCCGGGCATCCCTGCTCCTATGCAGAGGGGGGATTATGGAGAAAGGTTTTAGCCACATAACACAATTGCCATAAGGTAACCGCTGATGACACAGCTGGCAGTCCACGCAGAGCACCTGCCGCCACCTGACAACACCACAAAGCTCGACATTTTGGCAGCACTTCTTTGTCGAACACAAATGGTCTTATTTTCACAAGCAACTGGAGCTGCCAAAAGGCCCAGTGAACAAACACAGCCTGGCAGATGCCACGATGGGGCAGAGAGTATGAGGCCCTGGGATGGGAACTGGCAGGTTTACACACCTCCCCAGGTCCTAGCAGGCAGAGCCCAGGCGACAGACACAGACTGACTTGAATGTTAATGTCAGAGAATGGGACGTGGGAGACACAGAGGTGAAATGGGCATGAAAGTGCTTTAAGGTGAAATGAAACTCTTCTCATCATTTTAACCACTGAGGAGATTTTCAGATTATTCAAAGGCAAATGTATATATGTTAGTTGCTCTGTTGTGTCCGACTCTTTGCAACCCCAAGGACTGTAGCCCACCAGGGACTTCTGCAGGCAAGATTACTGGAATGGGTAACCATTCCCTTCTCCAGGAAATCTTCTCGACCCAGGGATGAAAACCATGTCTCCCGCACTGCAGGCAGATTCTTCACCAACTGAACCACAAGGAAACAGGCAAAGACAGCCTGCAAAAAGATTGTTGTTCAGTTGCTCAGTCATGTCCAACTTTTTGTGACCCCATGAACGGCAGCATGCCAGGCTTCCCTGTCCTTCACTCTCTTCCTGAGTTTGCTCAAACTCATGTACATTGAGTCAGTAATGACATCCAACTGTCTCGTCTCTGTCTCCCCCTTCTCTTGCCAACAAGGTACGTGCACATCACACATAAAATATGTTTTTAACTGGAAAATCAATCTAGGGCTGTCTTAAATGCTTCATATAGTATAAATATTTATAGAGAAGGAAGAAAAATGGTTAATTGGGTTCTTTTGAATGAAGCACCATTCAAATGTATTTTCACAATAATTGGCAGCTTCTTGCCCAGGTACTCTTGGATCTACAGAAATCCCTTAGGAATGTGGGAATCACCCCTCCTCCAGTGACAGCCTCTCTCCATCCTCCACAGCCCTCGTGCCCCATGGAGAGCTTTATCAAACGCACAGCTCTTCACAGCCTCCCGACAATGGCTGCTCCTTTTTTGTCTTTCAAGTAAACACTACAATCATCAGCATGGCCCATGAGTCCCTTCATGATGGCCTCTGCCTACCCCTCTGCCATCATCTCCTGCCCTCAGATATCATTGTGTACGATCAAGATCCCAAACTACTCACTCTCACTCTCTCTTCATCTCCACAGCTCTCCTGATATGCTTTCCTTTTCTACTCTACTGAGTTATGACCCATTCTTCAACACAAGACTCAAATTCAACATTCTTTTCAAAGCTTCCCTGATCCTTCTAGGCAGTATTACTTGCCCTCTGCTCTACAACCCCAGAATACTCCAGGTGTCCCTTTGATGTGAGTTTTAGTACTCCCAATTGTTAGAACGTCTTGATACAGGTTGACATGGTGGGCCCGGGTGGTAGGTACCCTTCTTACTTTTCTTCTCTTTGAGATCCTGTAAGGCAAAGCATATTATCTGTTTGGCTAGGGGAAAAAAAAAAAAAAAAATAGAATGAGGAAAGTTAACTAGACTTATTGTGATCATATATCCTATAAACCTATCACATCATTACATCATGACATGAAACCAAAATAATACTATATGTCAATTAAGCCACAATAAAATTTTTAAAAATAAAGGTAAGCTACATTTTTATGACAAACATCAGAAAATACCATCAAAAATATTCAAAAGAAGGAAAGTTATCCCCAAATTATCATAACATCATAATTTGTAATTTTTCCAGAAACTTTCTATGCTAATATGTAAACAATGACTCAGCTTCCATGCATTCATACACATATCCAAGATCAATTCTGTAAGTCCTTGTTGAGGTTCTGTTAGAGTGAATAAATCCAGCTACCATAAGACATAAACCCAGAAATCTGCATGTTAAAATGATAAAGGGTAATGCTTTCTCAGATCACAGACCACTGCTGACAGCAAAGAGATTCTGGTTTGAACTCCAGGGCTCCTCCCAGCTTGTGATGCCAGAAGCTCAGAGCAACATTTGTGATGTGTCTCCAAGGTCACTATGGGGAGGGAGAGGGGTAGTGTGCGCCTTTGAAACAACAAGCTTATCTACAAGAGGCGTGCATCCCCTCTGCTCACATTCCTTTGACTCCACTGACTGAAAGCGATGAGGATCTAAGACGTAGCTTTGTGCCCAACATAACAGGAGACACACAGAAGCTAGTGAGCAGTAGCAGGCTTTGGGTTGTGCAGTGGTTTTAAATATGCCTACAAATTCTCTGATGCTCCTCCCTTCAAAAGGTAGAACCTAATTCCCCTACCCCTGAGTGTGGGCTCAAGTTCTAACACATACAAATGATGCTGTGTGACTTCTGAGTCTGGGTCATAGAAGGCACGTAGCTTCCTCCTTGCTTACTCTGTCTTCTCTCTGGAGTCACTTACTCTGAGGAAGTGCCAGCTGCCACATCAAAAAGACACTCAATCAGTCCTATAGAGAGGTTAAAGTGATACAGAATTTGACTCCTGCCCATGAACAGCAATACACTGAGCCAGACTTCCTTCTAACAGGCCCAAGAGGGTGCCATCTTGGAATTCACATTCAAGCCCCAGTGTAGCCTTCAGATGATTGTGGCCTCAGCCCAGCTTATGAGTGCAGTCTCACAAGAGGGCTATACCAAAAGCCCCCAGCAAAGCTAGTTGGATTAGACCTCAAAAAATATTTATGTGAGACAATACATGTTTATTGTTTTCAGTCATTAAAGTGAAGTGAAGTCGCTCAGTCGTGTCTGACTCTTTACTGTAGCCTACCAGGCTCCTCTGTCCATGGGATTTTCCAGGCAATAGTCCTGGAGTGGATCGCCACTTCCTTCTCCAGGGGATCTTCCCAACCCAGGGATCTTTGGGGTAATTTATTATCTAGCAGTAGATAATTAATGCAGCAAGGATCCACACACATAGCATAATAAGACTAGGCAAAGTGTCTCTTTATCACTAAGTGGGACTTTGGGACTAGACCCGGTATGGACCCTTTAATGGAGACTCAGTGACTGTTCTTGCTTGCATTTGACAGCCATGAGATGCAGGGGCAAAGCTGAGAGAGATACTTCCTCTGTGCATTTCCTTTGGGTCCAAACCCATAGTCTAGCCCTCTAATTATTGCCAGTTGAATGGCCAGGTTAGGCCATTCCAAGGAAAACTGTGCCAAGTAAAAACAAGGAAGAGGGAGGTGAAGCATGAATCTGGCGAACAGGCCCATGGGGGTAGGAGGAGGCCAAGAGGAAGCAGCTTGTAAGAGGACACAGAGCCTCACTCTTTTAGAGAGATAGTCTCTGGAGGAAGGAGGATAAATCTGCAGAAAAGAAAAGGGAAAACTTTCCATTCTGAGCTGCAGTCAAAACTTCTTTCCTTGTCTCTCAAAAATCTCCACCTCTAAGTCCTTGGAATCATTAAATATCCTTGGACTCGGACCCGTTCACATAAGATTCCTCCAATCTGAGATGCAGTGGGGATAATGCCAAGAAGCTTTATGCCTTCCTGCCTCTGAGCCACCAGGGAAGCCCGGAGGCTAGATGGCATGCTTTTCTGGCCTCCTAGTGCTATTGTTCTCTGCTTTTTAATAATAAAGGCTGGGGTCTGATTAATCCTATGATAGAATAACACTTTGTTAGAAACTATCTTCTCAAGTTCATTTTCACTTAATAACATCATACTTCACTCTATTAATAGATAGAGTCACTCAAAGAAATAATCAACTGAGTGTTTTCAAATTGAGACCTTGCTAAACTGGCTTTGATGGTCAGGGTATTTACTACGTTAATTGTTTATATACAGCAACAAACATTAATTGCAGGAGTTTGTTAATGTCTAAAGTTCTGAATTTTTTTCTAAATTAAAACTATCCCCTTTTATAATTATTCTCACTGATTATTTTCATCTTGACAGACAGTTCATATTATGATTTAGGGGAATATTAAAAAAAATTATGAATTTGTGTACTGCTAAGTACTGCTAAGTCACTTCAGTCATGTTTGACTCTGTGCGACCCCATAGACAACAGCCCACCAGGCTCCCCCCATCTCTGGGATTCTCCAAGCCAGAACACTGGAGTGGGTTGCCATTTCCTTCTCCAATGCATGAAAGTGAAAAGTGAAAGTGAAGTTGCTCAGTCATGTCCGACTCTTAGCAACCCCATGGACTGCAGCCTACCAGGCTCCTCCATCCATGGGATTTTCCAGGCAAGAGTACTGGAGTGGGGTGCTATGAATTTGTGTAGCTTCAATATTTCACCAGTAATAGCTATTTGACTATTGTCCAGCAATCAATTTCATTTGTTGTTTAAAAGACTTACTTGTATGTTAGACACTCTTTTGCATGTATGGATCGATGGATAGATAGGAAGATAGTTGGATAGATAGATAGGTAGGTAGATAGACAGACACATAGGGAGAGAGAGCAGTCTGGGTATACAGAAATGGAAGGCAAGGTTGAACCTCAGAAGAGACAGAAATCATCACCACTTGGCAGAAAGCACGACGCACTGGAATCCGAGTCCTGGTTCTGTGCTCCGCTCTGACATTGACAACTCTTTTCCCCAAAGCAAGTGACTGCAACCATTCTCAGGCCCATTCCCTGGCCTACTGCTCGTGGTCCTGCGGTGATGGGGAGTCACTTGAGTAGGCGACAGTGCTCTCAGATGTCCATCCAGAGGGTAAGAGACGACCCAGATGGAGAGAAAACCCCGCTTGTGGCTGCCACCTCTAATTCCTACACCCCCATTTCCAAAGGTACTTATGCTGCTCTGATGGGCACAGGGGTGACGTCTTATAAGGATGTGGTTCCTTTGAGGTCCCCAGACCTCCACCGTCCACCTCCACTATGGCCAAGTACCTAGAGGAGAAGCCAGGGAATATTTGCATCAGCATATTTTATATCATATTCCAAGCACATTGTTCTTGCCTACCCCAAAACCTAACTTTCTGGACCTGTTAGGGGAGTGTAATCTCATTGGTTCTGTTTCATCACAACAAAGACTTGAAGCGACAGAATTAAAGCCTCAGCACATCACACCTCTTGGACAGTCTGTGTTATAGCTCTTGGACAGATCAGTTTTATTTAGAAAATAAAGGAAAATACATCCTCGAGGCGTGAGGGCATGTTGACCCAAAAGATGAGAAGAGAGAGAGAGAGAGAAAGAGAACGAGGGCGCTCGCGGGAGAGAAAGAGGCCCCGCCCTTTGCCTCTTTCTATATGCTTTTTCCTCCCCCAACCCTGGGCCTGCCCTGTGTAAACTGGGCTAGCCAGGAGTGCTGTTTGTTCTGCCTGAGGTCCTCACTCTGGTCATTGGACCTTCCTTTGTTCTATTTTCACGGGCTTTTCCCTTCCTTGTCTTTTAGCCACCTCCATTCTGGACTCCTTTTTCCTATTCTAACTACCTAACAGACCCAAGCTCCTCCTAAAATACAAATTAGCATAAAAGTGACTTGAATATTTCTAAGCACACAATAGGTGAGACCCACACTGTAATTAGCTTCCCCTGTGGTGCTAGTGGTAAAGAACCTGCCTGCTAATGCAGGAGACATAGAGATGTGGATTCCATCCCTGAGACAGGAAAAGGTCCTGGAGGAGGGCATGGCACCCACTCCAGTGTTCTTGCCTGGGGGAATCCACGGGCAGAGGGCCTTTAGGGCTACAGTCCACAGGGTTGCACAGAGTTGGACACAACTGAAGCGACTTAGTATGCACAGGGTGCAGACTGTGGTTAGATGCCCTGCTCTGCTTGTCCCTAAAGTAAAACCACCCCAAGAACAAAATTAATTGCCTGTCTCTTCCCTCCTTGCTCCTGGAGGGCTGGTGTTACCTTTGGAGACTTTTTCCTGCCTTTAAGACTAAGAGTTTTAAACATGGTATCCCAAGACCTCACTCAAAGCCACCAAGTCCTCCTCATTTTACAAAGCCCACCTTGAGCTGCAGAGAGTAGCACACAGTTATACGGCCCATGGGATGCCACCACTCCCACCACCCCCAACACAAGATTGTGCAAAAGAGCACATTTCTTGCCATCTTTCCCCATCATATCCTCTGTTAACCTGTGACACGGTATTTTGGTTAAAGCGTCAATGAATGAATCACAAATACCGAGAGAAAGAGTTTCCATTTCACAAATAGTTTTCAGTGTGGGTGGTGCCTTACCTTAGTGGATTTGTCAACTGCTTTTTCAAACTCGGGGATCATGGAATCCTTTGCAGCCTAGTGTAGAGCTCAAGAAAAA
Organism: Oreotragus oreotragus; assembly: GCA_006410675.1. Lineage (NCBI taxonomy): Eukaryota > Metazoa > Chordata > Mammalia > Artiodactyla > Bovidae > Oreotragus > Oreotragus oreotragus. Next base: position 72,775 of record SJYX01002473.1, read on the forward strand.
TTAGCCAAGAAACCATTACTGTGATATCAAACTGCAAATGTGCCCTGGGCGGATGGAGGTGAAGGCAGATGTGTAATGCTAATAAGGTGATTCACAGGCACTTCTGGATCTTCTGAGGATGCTCAGGACCCAGAAATACTTGTATCATCATTGCAGCTATTTATGTCAACAAGACGTATTTTATTTTGGCCAAGAAACAACCTCAAAACTGCTCAAAGATAATCTCCAACATCTTTTAATCCAGTCTGAATTTTAGGGAAGCTGGAAAAGAATTTTAGGGAAATGTGGGGTGTGTTTTTTGTTTTTTGTTTTTCTTTTTGTAGACTAAAGTGACTTAGCAGCAGCAGCAGCAGCAGAGCAACTAAACGAACACAGTCATCACTTTAAGTCCTTTCCCACAAGCCCTCAAAGTGCTGTTCTCGCTGTCAGAAAAACCTAAGCATCCGTGGCCACTCATCACTTTAGATCGTCACTCTTGTGCCTCCCTCAATGGCCACCAGAAAATATGTTTATTGGAAGCCACCTCAAAATCAGATGGCTTGTAATGAATTTAGGGAACCTGGCTTCAGCCTGTTGTCACTGTGATTTTCATGACTTTTTATCAGCATCGCCACCACTGCCACCACAGATAATGAATTAAGAGAAACCAGATCTATTATTTTCACATCAAGTGATGAATCCAAATAAATCTGACAATCCTAGATGGATGTGCATGTCATATTTTAGAGTCTGAATAGGAGTGGGGCTTTGGTTATTTTCTTATCCTGAGGAAAAGCAAGCTCTCAACTGCTGGCCTCCAGCCCAGATTCACGGTCAAAGACGGGCTTTGGACCTTGAGCTTTCTCCGCCTCTGCTTCTCCCTTCCAAATTGCATGATGCGGATGCTGCTGATGTCCGTGGAAGATGCTGTGATGTATAACCTAGGCCTCCCTTCAGAAATTAAAGGCTTGTTTTCCTGATTGTTCAGTGGGCAGTTGGCCAATAGCACTCAGCTCTGAGCCCTCTCCAGGAACTGCCCATGGACAACCCTCATCCAATGATTTGTCCACAGAGGAATATAAATACCCTTCTCCTTTGCTCCAACTCAGAACAACTCTAAAGAGCCATCCTTGTTTCTAAGCTCCCCAAGGGGTCAGCTGCACTCCCTTGAAACTGCATCGTAGCCAAATGTCTCTCTTGGCCCATGCCTCCTTCCTTCCATCCCCTGCGGATGTTGATCCCAAGAGTTCTTCCTATAATACATCTTGCATATGAATCTCCATCTCAGAGTCAGCTTCCTGGAATCCAAACTGTGGCAAGTCCCCCGTTCCCTCAGCCCAACTCCATGTTGACTTAGAGCTGAGACTGACAATNGATCCCAAGAGTTCTTCCTATAATACATCTTGCATATGAATCTCCATCTCAGAGTCAGCTTCCTGGAATCCAAACTGTGGCAAGTCCCCCGTTCCCTCAGCCCAACTCCATGTTGACTTAGAGCTGAGACTGACAATCTGGAGGCTGACAGCTTCCAATCTGGAGCACCTGCATCTCTCGGTGTCTTGCCCAGGGCTTTCTTAGCAATACAGGTTGCATGCAAGTACAAGCGGGCATATGGGGGATTAACTCCCCCAGGAGGACCCAGGATAAATGCCCACCTCCCCATGCCTGGCTGGCACAGTCCTGAAACATGTTCCACAGTTTCTTGAGAGGCCCTGGTGGACCAAGTCTCTGCTGTGCCCACAGCCGCCTCGCCCATGGACGTTTCATTGGCTTTCTCTTCTGTCTTACTGCTTCATACCCTGCTTCTGCTTCCTGGGATCACCTCCCAGTAAGCCACCAGAATTGAGGTGTTTGCTTCCCTGCTGGCTCAGATGGTAAAGAAGCTGCCTGCAATGCAGAAGACTCAAGTTTGGTCCCTGGGTGGGGAAGATCCTCTGGAGAAGGAATGGCTACCCACTCCAGTATTCTTGCCTGGAGAATTCCATGGACAGAGGAGGCTGGTGGGCTACAGTCCATGTGGTCACAAAGAGTTGGACACAACTGAGTGACTAATACACACATACACACTGAGGTTCTTGCCTCAGAATCCACCTCTGGGTGATCTGAAAAGAACAGAGATATTCTTTATTTTTTATTTTTTTCCCTTTCTAAGCTGGAAACTCACCACCCTGGGGGCAAGACCAAAGGTGTACTTGCTGGAAGGGGCCATGAGTCATGAGGAGTGTGTCAGGATAAAAACTGTGGAAGATGCTGAGGCTACAAGTTGAATCTCTGCCACGATGTTTGGCTAATGTCAAAGTATTTCATGATAACATTTATCAAGAGAAGGTAGACTTGAATGTCCCCCTTGCTCCATCCTCCTGTATGGGAGCTCTCCAAGTGCTCCAGAGGCTGAATGACAACAACAGCTGTCACTTACCAAGCCCTCTGCTGGTTTAGGAGGGAGCATGGGGCAGGAGCTCACTCATCCTTTGAGGTCGATAAAACCATTGACTCAGATTTAGAAACTGAGACAGAGGGGTGGAGTGATTTCCACGGTCTCATCCTTAATCAGCTAAGAGCCAAAATTCAAACCCAGAGCAGATCAAAGTGCAAATTCCAAATCAGGAGGCAAGAGGTCACTGGAATATGTGTGTGCCCAGGCAGGTGAATGCTGGGCAGCCAGGAGTCAGTGATGTGAAGAAGAGAAAGGAAATAGCCTCCACGTCATGTTGCAGGGATATGTACGAGAGCAGGTAGAAAAGGGGCCAAGAGCATCCCAAAGGCTCTAGAAATGTGTTGATAAGGGTAGAGAAGGAGAGAAGAGACAAAATAACCACACCATCTTCCAGGTCAGCAGGCAGCCCTTGAGAAACGAGCTTGGTGCCAGTCCAAGCAGGCTGAATATGATCTGTCCTGAGGAGGGACTCTGGCATCAATACTGTGCCCCCAGATGTCACCTTTCAACTAATATTTATTGAGCGCCCTTGAACTGGAGACATGGAAATACACAGAAAAGGCAAGTTCCCTGCCCCCAGACAGAAAGTCTACTGGTCAGGGGAAACTGACAAGAAATAAATAAATTGACGTATTATAGATGTCTGAGAGTAATAAGAGCTCTGAGAAAATTAAAGAGGGCGTGTGCTAACAGTTGATGACGGCAGGTGCAATCTTAGATGAGGCGGCAGAGAGGTTTCTGAGGAATGTCCCGTTCAGGGAGACAGATACACGAGAGGCAAAGTATCTGGGGAGGGAGCAGCTGGTAGCAATGCCAGTGCAGGGCTGAGGAGCAGCCAGTGTTGGGCTGCAGAGAAGCAAGAGAGATAGCAGCAAGAGAGGAGGTGAATCAATTTCAAATCGAAATTGATGCCAATAACATCCAGGCCTGGAAACATCTAAGGCTCTCCCCCAAGTCCTAGACCTAACCTTCTCCATGTCCTGCTGCTCCTGCCTCTTCGTCCTCCTTTGCTGTGTTGGTTTCACCTGGTGACAACCAAAAATTAATCTACAACACCTTTTTTATAAGGAACTAACCACAACAAGCAGTTTATGGCTGTTACATCTATTTTCAGGGCGTTTCCTTTCCCGAGTCTCAACAGAAAGTCTGGAGGGTTTACCGTAGCCTCTTTTCTTTAATGGTCCTTGAACTCCAAATTTTGTCTTTCCAGCACTGTAAAACTGATGAAATTCCTGCTCAGTTTATTACCCTCTTGGCCAGTGATTTCTGTTAGATGTCTAATCCCCTCGTTCTGTACCATGCACAACGAGCATGTGTCTGGAGCGGAGAATGGGGGTGGGGGGATGAGCAGCACAGCCTGTTGGGATCATCTCAATTTGTGCACCTTCTCCCCAAGGTCTTGATTCATGGATTCTAGTTCCTAGACACCTCACTCTCTGATGCTTCAAAACCAAGGAAAGAATCAATAGATGATGGATAGTGGTCCCACTGACTGAACAGGGCTGACACGATAAAAAGAAATTGAGAGGTTATGATGGAAAGGGATGTGTGCAAGAGGAAGAGATAATAAATCCTGCTTTGATAATGTTTAAGGTGTTTGCTGCTCTGCTAAACAAAGAAAACCACTAAGCAACTGGATGAAGGGTAAGTGGTTTGGCCTATTGATATTGATACAAATGTGTAAGTTGTCTGAATATAACTGATGCTTAAAATTATGAAGTCAGGATTTACCTTGGAGTCCAGTGGTTAAGGATCTGCGCTTCCATTGCAAGGGGCATGTGTTCCATCCCTCATCGGGGAACTAATATCCCATATTCTGTGTGGTGTGGCCAAAAGACAAAAAAAATTATGAGGTGAGATGCAATCATGAAGGTAGAATTTTATATTTAGAATACATGAACAGGCTTAATAAATAACTCTGGAAAACTCATATTTAAGATGATATAATAAATATGTTTAGTCTCAATTATATACAAAAATATTTCAGTAGTCTTAGAAAACTGTCAATCCTTTTTTTAAATCATTCTACGACAAATTATTTCTTCCAAATGCTAGTTTATAATCTTTGCTCCTATAGTTCTAAATTAACAAAACTACCATGTTAGTAGATCCATAGGGAAGCTGTTAGTCAGGTATTTCCATAATGATTTATGTTTCCAGAATATAGCATAAACACCAGAGAGATATAAATGAAACAAAGGTAGCATATAAAAGTTCCAGCTGAAATTGATATGGTATTACTGGTTTAGAAAGTAAGTCCTGAATTATACTACAGTTTGTAGAATCTGTCAAAATTTTATCCTGCTTTTCCCACTTATAAGTTGTATGACATTGGGAAAGATGCTTAATCTCTCCAGGCCTCAGTTTTCTTATTGGTAAAATGAAAATAATAGCAGTACCTATGCCATTGGGTTGCTGTGACAATGAAATGGAATGATGTAGGTGAAATGTTGTAAGTCCTGAATTATACTACAGTTTGTAGAATCTGTCAAAATTTTATCCTGCTTTTTCCACTTATAAGTTGTATGACATTGGGAAAGATGCTTAATCTCTCCAGGCCTCAGTTTTCTTATTGGTGATCCAGTAATTAGGACTCTGCTTCCAACTTCAGGGATGCAGGTTCTATCCCTGGTCAGATAACTAAGATCCCACATGCCATGTAGTACTTCCAAATAAATAAATAAATACATATAAAATTTTGGAAGTACCCAGTAGAAAAACAGTAAGACTTCCCAACATAAGTGATGAAAACAGCAAAAAATAGGACAGTTTCTGTAAGCAAGTGAAAACAAGTATCTTAGAATTTCCAACAGGCAAAAATATCCTTCAAAAATTAAAATAATTTAAGATGGATCATAGAATTAAGTGTAAAAGTTAAATGATAAAACTTCTAGACTAAATAATTAAAAAAAAAAAAACTATTTTCATGGTCTTTTGGTAAGCAATCATTTCCTAAACAAAACATACTAAACACAAAAAAGAAGATTGGAAAATTGGACTTCATTGAAATAACGAATTTATGTACATCAAAAGACACCATTAAGGAGTAAAAACGGAAGCCAGAAGAACAGAAGAACATAAGCATGAGACATAGCCACCCAAAGTCGTATCTAACAGAAAGGCTGTATACCACAGGATTAGTAAGGACGTGAAGAAATTAAGTATCAAGGTTTGTGTATAGCACAGCCACTTTGGAAATTTGTTTGGTGGTATGTGTTAAATGGTCTACTATTAAATGATCAGCAATTTCATTCCTAGTACAATGAGTGCCTATGTTCACCTAGTAAATGTACAAAAATAGTCAAAGTACCCTTATTCATAATCTTAGTTTTCTAAAACGATAGAAATCTGCATTAATATAATGGATAAACCATCTATGGTATATTTATATTTATACAATGGAATACTATTCAAAAAACTGTTACATGCCACAAAATGAATGAATCTCATAGACACAATGTTGTGCAAAAGAAAGCAGGCATAAAACAATACATATTGCATTATAAGTCCATTTATATGAAGATTGAAAGCAGACAAGATTAATTTGTGGTTATAAAGGTCAGGAAAGTATTAGCTTTGGGGAAATATTGGCTAGCAGGAGGCTCCTAGCTTCTGGAAATTCTTCTAGCATGCTTGATCTAGGCTGTGGCCACATAAGTGTTTACATATGTAAAGATTCTTTTATCTGTAATAAATGATATTTTCAGAAAAAGAAAACCACTGAGAGCCTTAATCAATAGTAGGTGTGCATTCAAAGAAATAAAAAGGCAGAGTTTCAATTAGAAAGAAATGAGCCTTGATAGAAGCAAGCAACGCAGGCAGAAGTAAATAGCAACAGAAAGGGTCAAACGTGGGTTAACATTATAAGCATTACCGTATAACATTATAACATGTATAATATTATAACATTATTGTATAAAACAACAATAGTAATGTGAAATGACATTTGTAATTTATAGAACTAAAATACCTGACAGCAATAGCACAAGAGGAGAGAAGGAGCAGAGTGGAGTGTTCCAGAACCCTTGCATTGTCTGGTACTTTGTAAAAGTCCAGGTTTATCATAGACTTGAATAAATGAAGGATGCATGTCATAATTTCAAGAGAAGTGATGCCCACTTGAAATATACTGCAAGCTACAAATGAGCATCACAGAAGTGAATCTTCAATTTCTAGCAGCTATATTTAAAACAAGTAAAAAGAAATGCGAAATTAATTTAAATAATATATTTCTAATCTAGTACATCTACAATTTAATTGTTAATGTAATTTACTCAGCTTTCTTCACAGTCCAACTCTTGCATCCATACATGACCACAGGAAAAACCATAGCCTTGACTATACAGACCTTTGTTGGCAACACCTTTTACCTATGTCTAAATGCCAGGGGAAATTTAGTTGCAACATTTTTTACCCCTCTGATAACCAAAACTGATTCAACTTTGAATATTTCCTTTTTCCATATGTCTCTTACAAAATAAAAATAAAGATGAATTTCCCACATAAATTAACCAACTTTTTGTTGAAGTATGAGTGGCTGTGATCCTTGATTGAACTGCGTTTGCCTACATAACTGATGAAAGTTGAGACTCCATGCACACCAGGTCCCTCCATCCATGGGATTTTCTAGGCAAGAGTACTGGAATGGGTTGCCATTTCCTTCTCCAGAGAATCTTCCCGACCTAGGGGTCAAACCCAGGTCTCCTGCATTGTAGACAGACACTTTTCCGTCTGAGCCACCAGGGAAGGCCTACATAACTGGTGAGTGCCTTCTAAACTAGAGGAAAGTTATATTATCTAAAATGTAAACGTGTATGCTTCCAGGTGGCACTAGTGGTAAAGATCCTGCCTGCCAGTGCAGGAGATGTATCAGATGCGGGTTCAAACCCTGGGTTGGCAGGATCTGCTGGTGAAGGAAATGGCAACTCACTCCAGTATTCTTGCCCAGAGAATTCCATGGACAGAGGAGCCTGGTGGGCTATAGTCCATAGGATTGCAAAGAGTCAGGCATGATTGAAGCGACTACACAGCACAGCTCATGCTATGCTTATCATATGTTGCTAAGTCACTTCAGTCGTGTCCGACTCTGTGCGACCCCATAGATGGCAGCCCACCAGGCTCCATCATCCCTGGAATTCTCCAGGCAAGAACACTGGAGTGGGTTGCCATACATTTAACCATGCTGCTGGAAGATCTAGGTATTGGTCCTTTTTAAATTCTGCATGATCAGAATATTTCTGGAGAATTGATTCTCCTAAATCAAGCACAACATTTGTGTTTGGCCAAGATGACAACTTCACTTTTGAAACCAATGAACTTTAATGATTCAAAAGCTAAATGCTTGCTATTTTATCCCAAAATAATAATTAAGTTTATACTCAACAGTGACTAACAGAAGCATTGACTTTACTTTCTTTTGTCTTCAGAGATTTTTTGAACATTTTTTACCTGTAATACTGTCTCCATCTGAGTGTGCTTGGTTAATGTGCATTAATTCATTCAGAAAGCATTCTTCTTTCAAGAAATTCACTTCATCTGTGTGGATGGCAACGAAGAAACTGGGTTCTACACTCTCATTTTCCTTATACTTTACAAGTTAAAAATTTGAAAGTGAGATTGCTACCTTGTATCTTTAAGACTTTCAGTTGTAGATGGTAGAAATACAATACAAATTATTTCGCATTCAAAACAAATGATCCGCTCACCCAGTAACTGCAGTGTGCAGGAATGGTGCTGGCTTAGATAAATCAAGGGTTTCAGAATACACCATCAGAATCATCCACGTTATCATCTTCATCGATCTCTCTGTGTCTCTTTCCATATTTCTCTCATCCCTCTTATCTCTCTGATAAAAGAGGTGTATTGGGGTTTTTGTCACTACTTTAATAAATCACCACCTTTAATGGCTTAAAGTGAAAGTGAAGTCGCTCAGTCGTGTCTGACTCTTTGTGACCCTGTGGACTGTAGTCCACCAGGCTCCTCCGTCCATGGGATTCTCCAGGCAAGAATACTGGAGTGGGTTGCCATTTCCTTCAGGGGATCTTCCCGACCCAGGGATCGAACCCAGGTCTCTGGCATTGCAGGCACACGCTTTAACCTCTGAGCCACCAGGGAAGCCCCTTTAATGGCTTAAAATAACACAAATTTATTCTTATAAAGTTCTAGAGGTCAGAAGTCCTACATAAGTCTTGCAGGGCTAAGATGCAGGTGTGGGCACTGTGCCACTCCTTTTGATGGTAGCATTCCCAGTACATGCAGTTTCTCCGTGGTTTCAAGGTCTACTTCCTGGCATCGAAGTGGCCTAGGTGGGGAGCTGGGAGTTGATAGCACCTTCCCTAATGCTGTGTAAGACAGCAACAGAAGCTGCAGTTTCCTCTTTGGGACGGCTGTGCTGTGTGATGATCAGAATCTGTTCCCAGATACCTTACTTCAAGTTTAGTTCTCTGGGCCTTCCAGCAGTTCTGTGAGGCAGCCAATATCCTTTTAATAAACTCCTTTTTCTGCTTAATCAGCTAAAAAGAGTTAGCTTCAAGTGCTTGAAATTGAGGATGATGACTGACTTATCTACCTCAGAGAGTTAGTGTTGCAATGAAACAGAATACTATATTGTCACACAAGTTGGCTGCCTTGATTTGCCTGCGGATCATTCCCCTAGAACATCATCTGTACTCAAGTCCCTTGTTTCAGGGTTGGCTTTTGAGGGAACACAATGAAGATAGACCATACCGATGGAAGGAAAATGGTGTTTTGACTTTGAACATTTCACATAAAAAGAGGCATTCAAAACTAAAATTCCAGAGTGATTTCTCTACTTTCATTTTCTTCTATTCAAAGTGCTAAAATACTGAATTTTATTGTTTAAAAGTTGAAATCATTCCCCTAGCTTTCTGTGCCACTGATGATTCTGGCATACAATTTTTATTTTCAAAAAAAAATTGGTAAAATTCCCTAAGTGGAATTGTCATTTTAATATAGCATCTTTTTGTTTATCCCAGAGGTAAAGGTTTAATATGTTTGCACAGAAAATAATGCTGATATTTGAGAATTCGTTTAAGAGGAGATTCATATTTTATAATATTCAACTGACTGAAATGTAGTTTACAAGAAAAACTAATTGCTTTTACAGAGTAGTTGAAAACCTTAGACCTAGAATATATGAATGATTTTCATTTGAACAAATTAAGAGAATTGATTCATCTCTGTGGCAATACGATCCAGTTACATTTAGTCAGGGAACATTCAGAATGTTGGACTCAGTGTTTCTGGAAACCAAAAAAAAAACTAGAGCACATTTCCCCTGCAGGCTCTAACTTGAAAATTCAATTAAGATTTATTGATAAAAGACTGCACAGCTAAAATATATTGTCCTAATTTACAAATCAATAAGCATTTCTGTGATTTTTATGCACTATAAATTATATAATTTATGCCTATCTGATGTCCAAATGTGTTGGTAAATGAGATGCCTAAAGCAATGTGTGGGGGTAGAATATAATTCTGTTAATGTTGAAAAGAGGTGACATTTTTATGCTAATCATAACAGAGCTTATGTGGATGTTTTAACAACTTGCATACTAAACTTATTATATTTATATAGTGTCCCTTCTGTCTCCAGTCTTTTACACCTGGCAAATTCACCCACACACCCTAAAGACAAACTGAAAGCACCAAGAAAAGTTGTAGGCACTTCTCCTCAAATTTTCCAGTTTCTCTTTCCCAACACTCATACGTCCTCCTAACATGCTTTGGTTTTCTGATAGCCTCATGTGTAACAGCCTCATGTGAATTTAGAACCCTGAGCAACAAGCTGGCAGCATTTCTTGGTTTAGGTACCTGAGGCAAGTCTCCTCGGGGACCATTGCCTTGCTCTTAGTTATTTAAGATGTTCATAACACCTGTTCTCTTGAGGGTAAGTCTCAAAACCTGATGTTTTTTCCTCACAAGGCTTGAGAAATTTTGCATACTAGTGAAAAAGCTGCTTGGGGGAAAAAAAAACAGATTTTTAATAACTTCCTTTTTTGAGGTTAGTAGTTTTCTGACAGATTGAGGTGGTTCAGTCCAAGATTTTTCGCTGGATAAGAGCAGCAAGGGCTTCAAAGTAGAATCCTCCCTCCGTGATTTGTGCTTAAGATTCAGTCAGCCCAAGAATTTCCATATCCAAGGCAAGCAGCTTTGGTCAAGGCACATGAAAAATAGGAAACTACTTCAGGAGCTTCCAGTAACACCTTAGCATGTTATCACCTTTGGAGATCAGTTGCTGGTTATGTGTAAGTATAAACCTGAAACCTAGCTATGGCATAACTGTACAGGACTGAAGAGCTCTGGGCAAGAGAGGATATCACTGTGGCAATAGATTCATATGTCTCAGATTGTGCAGAACAGATGCTCAACAGAGACACCAAGTATGATAGCAAAATACCTCTGAGTCAAAAGGTCTCAAAACACTTTCTGATTCTCTCTCCTCACATCTTTTTAGAAGTTGAATTGACCATAAGTGGACAGTTTCTTCTGGGGAGGCCACAGGAGGTAGACATTGGTGTTCCTGCAAATATGAGAATGAAGTATGCCAAACTGATAAATGGAGCTATGAGTTCCATGCTTCCATTCAGTCATGTTTGACTCTGTGACCCCATGGACTGTAGCTCACTAGGCTCCTCTGTCCACATAATTTTCCAGGCAAGAATACTGGACTGGGTTGCCATTTCCTACTCCAGGGAATCTTCTTGACCCAGGGATTGAACCCGTGTCTCTTGCATCTCCTGTGTTGGCAGACAGATTCTTTACCACTGACCCACCTGGGGACCAGCTCTGTTTACTCCTAGAGTTTTGGCAGCCTCCCTCTACTCCTGCAACTCTGGGTATATTATAAAACTTAGATCACAGATTTATTTTTCAGCGGAAAAAGCAACTGAAGAAAAATGTAATTGATAAATTTATTCATAACTCAAAATATTAGGAATAATTTAAAAACAAAGAAAACAATATTTAGGTGTGTAATAGCCTGTTTTACAAATCTCAGAGTGCTTGAGTGAACAATAGGTACCTGACTTTCTGAGAAAGATGCTGAGACTGATTGAATAATAAAATGGCCATTCTCAGTTTTAGAATGGATGGGGGCAAGAAAGAGAAGATTGAGACAAAAACAAGACCAGATATAGCCCCAAACTTGAAGCTGTCTGTCTTAATCTGTTCAAACCAGATTCACACTTGCACTCCTTACGTGGCTGGCACCTAATGAGAAAACAAACCTTTGGACAAAAATAGGTTAGGAAATAAAATGAAAGAAAGCATCCCATTTTACAAAATCAGATTTTTAAAATAAAATACTTAGTAGTAAACCCACTCCAGTGTTCTTGCCTGGAGAATCCCAGGGAAGAGGGAGCCTGGTAGGCTGCCGTCTATGGAGCACACAGAGTCGGACATGACTGAAGCGACTTAGCAGCAGCAGCAGTAAACATAAATTTAAGATCTACTTAGGAAAAACTATGGGATATAAAAAATATATATAGATATACAGTTGACTCTTGAACAACAGGAGTTCAGACTGCAGAGATCCACTTATATGAGGGAGCCTGGTAGGCTGCCGTCTATGGAGCACACAGAGTCGGACATGACTGAAGCGACTTAGCAGCAGCAGCAGTAAACATAAATTTAAGATCTACTTAGGAAAAACTATGGGATATAAAAAATATATATAGATATACAGTTGACTCTTGAACAACAGGAGTTCAGACTGCAGAGATCCACTTATACACTGATTTTTTTTTCAGTAATAAATCCTACAATACTATATGCTCTTCAGTTTTTGGAATCTAAGGATGTGGAATTGCAGATGCAAAGAACGGACTATAAGTTACACTTGGATTTTCCACTACTTAGAAGATCAGCACCCCAACAAAGTAGGTTATTCAAAATTCAACTATACTTTGATTTGTATAGAAACACTCAATAACACAAACATGAAGGAACTACTGTGTGGCACATGAAACTCTACTCAATATTCTGTAGTAGCCTATATGGAAAAAGAATTGGAAAAAGAATGGCTATATTAATATGTGTGTATATAACTGAACCACTTTGCTGTATACCTGAAACTAATACAACACTGTAAATCAACTGTGCCTCAATATAGAATAAAAATTAAGTTAAAAATAATACTAATACAAACATGAAATTTCTCCAAAGATTAGTAAGTTAATTCAGTATCATCCCAAACAGGATCCCAAAGAAATTTAATACAAAAAAAAAAAAAAAACCTCCAAACAAAAATGGAATTTAGTATATAATAAATGCTGCTTTTACTATTTAGTTGCCAAGTCATGTCCAATTCCTTTGCAACGCCATGGACTGTAGCCTGCCAGGCTCCCCTATCCATGGGATTTCCCAGGCAAGAATACTGGAGTGGGTTACTATTTCCTTCTCCAGGGGATCTTCCCAAGCCAGGGATCAAACCCACATCTCCTGGATTGCAGAGAGATTCTTTACCACTGAGCCACCTGGGAAGCCACATAATACATAAATGTTTTCAAATTATTGAGAGAAAATGGCTTATTCAGTAAGTGACCTTGGAACAACTGGGAGAAGAACATTTAGAAAGATTTAAAAATAAATTTAAAATATGTAAATATTTCATTGTAAAAGTAAAAATCATAAAGACTAAAAAAAAGATGAATTAAAAAATAATTTTAGAGTAGGAGTCTTCTTATGGGAACATTGAAAATCTAGAATTCAATAAGGAATAGATTAATATATTTGACTAGATAAAAACTAAGGACTCATGCAAGACAAAACAAATACTTCAAATAAGATAAAATACAACCAACTAACTGGAGAAAAATTATTTCTAATATATATCAGTAAAATTCTAATTTCTTTAATATACAAAAAACACTTGCTAATTAATTTTTAAAAAGCAACCACATAGACAAAAATTAACATAGAGTATATATGTCATAGACTTATAAATAGATTTAACATATTTTATTTAACAAAGAAATGATGCAAGCATAAAACACAATCTCCTTAATGGGTCTTAATTCTACTAGGTAGGCCTGATGCTCAGCTGGTAAACCCTTGTAGGGCAATACTAGTTGCCTACGACTGATGCCCTATCTGACTGATCAGAACTCATACCCTTTCTAGTTATTAAATATCCTCTCTGCTAGTAGAGGGTTGACAGACAATAAACCAATAAATTTCAGAGTTTCTCAACCTTCGTGGTTTCTCAAGCTTTGACATTCTGGGCTAGATAGTCCTTTATGTCGAGGACTGTCCTGTACATTGTTGGATGTTTAATAACATCTCTGGCCTCTACCCACTACATGCCAGCAGTAGCAACTCTTCTCTCCAGTTGTGAGAACCAAAATTGTTTCTAGACTTTGTCAAATGCCCCTGCCCCTATTGACAAACACCGGTAGGTATAAACGCCCGGCAGAGTATAAGGAAGAACTATAAAGGAAAATAAAGTTGGATGAAGAGAGGCAGAATGAAGAGAGGCAGATGCTTCTTTCAACAGGGTGGTAGGGTAAGAGCTCTCTGAAAAGATGCCATCTGAGCAGCAACTTGAAATGAGGAAATCATCCTGTTTTATTAGAGGGAAAAGAATTCCAGGCAGAGTGAATAGTAAGAGCACAGATTCTGAAAGCTGAACACATCTGGCCTTGGTAAAGAATAGCAAGAAGGCCACCAGTTGGAGCAGAGGGAGGCAGAAAGAGTGGGGTTGATAGACAAGGTCAGAGAGCAAGACAGGAGGCAGATCTTTTAGAATCTTGTAGGCCACGGTGCATGTTCAGTCACTTCAGTTGTGTTCAACTATTTTTGACCTGTGGACTGTAGCCCAGCAGGCTCCTCTGTCTATGGGATTCTCCAGGCAAGAAAACTGGAGTGGGTTGCCATGCCCTCCTCCAAGCAATCTTCCCAAACCAGGAATCAAACCCATATCTCCAGCGTCTCCTAGATTGCATGCAGGTTCTATACCCGCTGGGTCACCTGGGAAGCCTAGGCCGTGATAAGAACTTCCAATTTTACTTTGGATAAAATGGAAAATGAAAGGAAGGTTTTGAGAGAAGACGATGTAATAATCTATCTTATATTCATAGAAAAAAGGGATAAAAATAACTAAAAATCTTATGAAAAAATAATCAATTTCAGTTGTAATTAATTGAAAGGAGTTTAAAAATTGATATACCATTTTTTTCCACCTAGGATATTAGCAAAGATTAAAAAGTTAAAACATCCAGTGAGAGTGAATCTTGAGGGGAAAAGGAACATTTGTCTGCTTTTAATGGATGTAAATTTGTACAACTTCATTAGAAGACAATTTGTTAATGCCTATTAAAATCTAAAAATTGGTGCAGTAACTGCATTTAAAAGGAATTTAACACACAGATATACTCCACAAATGTAAAAAATCATATTATAAAATTACTTCTTGCAACATTGTTTGAAATACTAAAAACTCCATCCATGTTCAGTAGCATAGGATTGGGTCTGTGCATGCGTGTATTGGTGCTGAGTCTTTTTAGTCATGTCTGACTCTTTGCAATCCCATGGACCATAGCCTGCCAAGCTCCTCTGTTCATGGAATTTTGCAGGCAAGAATACTAGGGTGGGTTGCCATGCCCTCCAGGGGATCTTCCCGACCCAGGGATCAAACCCACATCTCTTATGTCTCCTGCATTGGCAGGCAGGTTCTTTACCACTAGCACCACNCCCATGGACCATAGCCTGCCAAGCTCCTCTGTTCATGGAATTTTGCAGGCAAGAATACTAGGGTGGGTTGCCATGCCCTCCAGGGGATCTTCCCGACCCAGGGATCAAACCCACATCTCTTATGTCTCCTGCATTGGCAGGCAGGTTCTTTACCACTAGCACCACCTGAGAAGCCCAAGATTGGTTGTGTAAATTATAGCAAATCCATATAATAGAAACTGTGTAGCAATCAAGAAATTTAAGGTAAATCTAAATAGACCCACATGGAAAGATCTCCAAAATAACTGTTAGTTTAAAGAATAAAGTTAAAAACAAAAGCAGCTTATAGTATAATTCCTTGTTATTTAAAAGAATTAAAAAGCCATATATGTGTTTGCTCTAAGGATATTCATTCTCTATGTGCATGCGCATGTGCTAAGTTGCTTCAGTCGTGTCTGACCCTTTGCAACCCCATGGACTATAGCCCACCAGGCTCCTCCGTCCATGGGTGTCTCCAGGCCAGAATACTGGAGCGTGTTGCCATGCCCTCCTCCAAGGGGATCTTCCTGACACAGGGAGCAAACTTAGACTCCTGCATTGCCAAGCAGGTTCTTTACCGCTAGCGCCTGAGAAGCCCTCATCCTCTACGTATCTGGTTCTAATTAACTGATTTGTCCCTTTTACTTGTCACTGAACATAATACAAGATGATTACTAATGATTACTAATTCCTTTTACTTGTCTGCTTGATTTTTAGAACTTTATTTTATGCATGTGTATGTATGTATATATATATATATATATATATATATATATGTATATATGCTGCTAAGTCACTTCAGTCGTGTCCAACTCTGCGTGACCCCATAGATGGCAGCCCACCAGGCTCCCCCNTCCTATTTGGAACCAGTCTGTTGTTCCATGTCCAGTTCTAACTGTTGCTTCCTGACCTGCATATAGGTTTCTCAAGAGGCAGGTCAGGTGCTCTGGTATTCCCATCTCTTTCAGAATTTTCCACAGTTTGTTGTGATCCACACAGTCAAAGGCTTTGGCATAGTCAATAAAGGAGAAGTAGATGTTTTTCTGGAACTCTCTTGCTTTTTCAGTGATCCAGTGAATCTTGGCAATTTGATCTCTGGTTCCTCTGCCTTTCCTAAATCTAGCTTGAACATCTGTAAGTTCATGGTTCATGTACTATTGAAGCCTTGCTTAGGATCTTAATGCTTTTGAGCATTACTTTACCAGCATGACAGACGAGTGCAAGTGTTAGAAAATAATAAAGAAGAAAGACTTAAGAGAGCAGCCAAGAAAAGGGAAAAGAAAGAGAAGAGAACAATTGGAGATGAGGATCAGTGAAGGTGCCCAAAGGGAACAACTAGGTCTGAGTGCTTCTGCAGGGGGAGGGCTAGGATAAGCTATCAGTTCCTACTTGAAACCAAATCCTGATCCTAGAACCCACAGAAAAGGGTGTTGTTTCTCAAGACCAGAAGGCCCATGGGTGAGCTGATCTTTTAAATGGAACTAGGGACACTTGGAGACTTGATGTTTGTGTTGGTCCATCCCCAGCTGGACCCCTAAAGACACTGGACTAATACTTCTATCCTTAGAATTGGAGCCTTAAACCTTCCAGGGTAAATAGCTGAGTCTGTGTGCCCCCTGGTGGCTTGGGATGAGGGTAAGGGGGAGAGAAGAGTACTCTAGCCAGGAAAGGAAAGGTCCAGACTATCCTCCTTGAGGTCAAACTGTCTTTCTTCTTGGGAGACACAGAGAGCAGACATCTCATGTGGGTCTGACATTTTAACCATGAGGCAAATAACAAATACCTTGTAACGTGGCTAAAAATTACCCAGGTGTCTTAATACCAGCACTGCAGAACCACAGACACATACATTGCTTTTCTGATAACAGAAAGACTTGCATTCCTCAGGATGGCACTCTATCCTGAAGGTTAAAAGGTTGCCCTCTGAAGTAACATTATTACCTGGATCCAAATCCAGTAACAGGATGTAAGATCCTGGGCAAATAACTTAACTCCTCTGTGCCACATTTCCCCCACCATGAAATAGGGTTGTGAGAGATTTGATGAGACCCCACATCGCTGTGATGGGCAGCAGCAGTGTGAGCCTCCAGGACGCGGTCACATACGCACACAGCAAGTGAAACTGCCTGGTGCATAGGGCACAGGTGGTGGCCACCCAGAGGCCACTACCAGCATGCCAGAGAGTTCATGCTGCAAACCCACCACCTCATAGCACTCCTTTTTTCCAGCCCATAAGCTACCCCCACCCCTCCATCCAGGGTGAGGCTGGACTCAGAGGGTTAAAAGAGAGTCCAGAGTTTTTTGTTTCTTGTTATGCAAACAGAATCTTTATTAGACCTGCATCCAGTTAATGCATGTTTTCATTTTTTTCCATTTCCAGATCAAATTTCCAGAAATTTATGTATAAAATTATTGTGTAGCTTAGCAGAAAGATTTATCACTTTCTTCTGTTTTAAGAGGGGAAAAAATGATCCCATAAGTAACAGGACAAGGAAAATCTTTCAATACTCCCATTTTCTATCAGCGTTGGAGAAACAACTTAGGCACAACTCAGTTTTTCCACTGTGTTGTGTGACCTCAGGAAGCCAACCACTCACGTCTTTGGGCCTCAGTTCTTTCATCTGCCATCAATGTCTTCCCCGGGGTCCCATGACCCAAACGTGGCTGCACTGCGAATTCTTCTGTCCTCAGTACTGGATTCCAGACCCCCCAGGCAGGGCACATCTTCTCTATCTCCAGGATCCCCCACTGCGCCTGAGTGCACGGACCCTCTGCACTCATACAGACTGGGTTCCCTGAGCCGCGAAAGATGGGAGATGAGCAGAAGGACCTTGAGCTTCTGCCAGCTCCTACAGTGACCTCAGCCCAAGCACTTCTCTGTGCCATTATTTCTCCTGGCCTCAAGCTATTATTGTCACAAATCAAAACACAGGGTCATTTTAAAACATGACTATTAATAGATAAACTAAAATAGGGAACGATATTCTTAAGAAAGGAAGTTTGGAAGCCAGCTCTGCTCACCACTGTACCACCAATGCCAGCCTCTAAGAAAAGAAGCTAGCTACTATCTTTTCTAGGATGTCTTTTGTAAGGGGGCCTTGTCTGCACTTAAAGATCACTCATAGCCATGCTATTGAAAGCAATATTTTTGCTTACAGCCCAAAGCAATTTTACACGCCTAAAAAAAAAAAAAAAAAAAAAAAAAANCTGTACCACCAATGCCAGCCTCTAAGAAAAGAAGCTAGCTACTATCTTTTCTAGGATGTCTTTTGTAAGGGGGCCTTGTCTGCACTTAAAGATCACTCATAGCCATGCTATTGAAAGCAATATTTTTGCTTACAGCCCAAAGCAATTTTACACGCCAAAAAAAAAAAAAAAAAAAAAAAACACAGCAGGTTTATGTGGGGACCTCCCTCCCACAGAGGCAGGAAGCACCCCAAAACTCCTCCTCCTGCCCCACATGACAGCCCCCACAGCAGGACATCTGCACTGTCCGTCTCCTTACAAGACAGGAGGGGTAAAGATAGGGGCCACATTCTTGTCTGAGGAAATCCAAGTGCCAGTAGAGTGGACTTCAAGGCAGGGCTTAAGCGTGTGGTGGAGTGAAATACATAGGACAAGGCCTGGCACAAGTAGGTGTAAGCATCACCTGATCTGCAAGTCATTTCCTACTGCACTTTTGCTGTGGAATACCCCCACCCCCTTCACTCTCAGCAGTGGCTCTACCAGGTACCTTTTTTAAAAAAAAAAAAATGAAGTGTGGTTGATGTGGGCTTCCCTGGTAGCTCAGCTGGTAAAGAATCCACCTGCAATGCAGGAGACCCCAGTTCAATTACTGGGTTGGAAGATCCTCTGGAGAAGGGCATGGCAACCCACTCCAGTGTTCATGGGCTTCCCTGGTGGCTCAAACAGTAAAGAATCCAGGAGACCTGGATTCGATCCCTGGGTTGGAAGATCCTCTGGAGAAGGGCATGGCAACCCACTCCAGTATTCCTGCCTGGAGAATCACCATGGACAGAGGGGCCTGGCGGGCTGCAGTGTGTGGGGTTACAAAGAGTCAGACACGACTGAGTGACTCAGCACAGCACATGTGAAACTAATTTACACAAAGTGTTAGTTTCAGATGTGTAACAGCTATACATGCATATGTATTTATACATATTTATCCTTTTAAGGATTCTTTTCTATTGTATTGTGGGTTAGTATAAGATATGAATACAGTTCCTTATGCTATATAGATGTGTATAAGAGACA
>SJYX01002473.1:97702-100202 GCA_006410675.1 Oreotragus oreotragus
CCTGCTCCCCACCCCCGCCTCCGCCCTCGGGCGGGAGGACCACAGAGGAGTTCCTGGGTCCTCCATGCACAAACACACCCACCAACAAAGGAAAGCCCATTAAATCTTCCCTCCTGCGAACTCGCGCCCCAGCGGATACTTCTTTGAACTGACCCCCGCCCCCGCAGCCCCCGAGCCGTCTGGGGCTCGCCCGGCCCTCCCGGGCTCACTCCCTCCTCCCGGCTGCGCGCTTCTGCCGCGCGCTTGGTCTTTGATGTCTCTTTACATTATGGCAGAACAGCCACACGCTCTTCCCGGGCGCGGGGCTTTGTGTAACGGAACTGACATTTGGCCTTGATACCTGTATCTCTTGGTGATCGCAACAAATTTCTAAAATAAATATTGTACTTTGATCTCCCGGCATTGCATTTTTAATGGACACACCGAACATTACTTCATTAAGAATAAGTTTTTCAGGAGCCCCGAGTGCAAAGGGAGAGCGGATAAACAGCACTTTGTAAAAGTCTCTCTCCAAACTTCAACTTGCGCCTGGGAGGGCTGGAATCCCCGAGGGTTTTCACAAATGGAGGGGAGGCCCAGAGCCAGGACTTCAGTCACGGGAGGGTCTACTGTGCATCCACACTATCCTAAAGACTTTGAATATATTCACCTCTTTTAAGCCTATGAAGACTCTACGTGGTGAGCAGTGCTATAACCCCCATTTTACAAACTGGGAAACTGAGGCACAAGGCAGCTGAGTAACTTGCTGGCCACTGTCACCAACTGAAACACACCAAGTCAGTACTCTCTCCCTGCTGGCCATTGATGGAGGTTTATTGGCTAATGGGGCACCTTGGAGAAAAGGTTCTCTTCTGTAACAACTATGGAGATGTGAATTGGGTTTTCTAGCTTTTTTGTTTAAATAGCGATCAGATTTGGCAAATAAGAATACCTCTAGCTTGCTTGTCCCAGCCCGGGCGGCACTCCCCCCAAGCATTGATAGTGGAAGTCGAAGAGCTTACAGGAGCTCAAAGGGAAGCTCACTAAGGAACCAGGTCAACTTCCACAGTGTGGACAGGTGCCTGCATGAGTGTGCACCGTAGGACTCCCTGGCCTCTGACAAGTATGAGGGAAAGGGCTCCTTCCTGTCCCAGGTTTCGCAGGTAATTGATTCCTGGTCTCCTGTGGAAAGATGTAGGTCTGCCCGGCCTCGGAAGCAAAACACTAAGTCCCCTCCCTTTCCTGGCCCCCAGGGCACTGGGACCACCTCTTCAGCAGTCAGACTGTGTCAGCCGAGCTGTGCAGTCACTGCTCACCGATCTTGGGTGGCACCTTGTTGGAAAGAAGAGGGGCATGCAAGTACAGAGCTTGCAAAGTGCTCAAACATAGTATTTGGGCTGTATTCAGACCATTCCTCTTCAGCAAAAAGTTTCTATTTGCTGGCTTTGGGCATGGAGGATGGCCTGGTGCTGGGCTTCCCGGTGGCTCAGACGGTAAAGACTCCGCATGCAGTGAGGAAGACCTGGGTTTGATCCCTGGGTTGGGAGGATCCCCTGGACGAGGACATGGCAACCCACTCCAATATTCTTGCCTAGAGAATCCCCATGGACAGAGGAGCCTGGTGGGCTACAGTCCATGGGGTCGCAAAGAGATGTTTAAATAGCGATCAGATTTGGCAAATAAGAATACCTCTAGCTTGCTTGTCCCAGCCCGGGCGGCACTCCCCCCAAGCATTGATAGTGGAAGTCGAAGAGCTTACAGGAGCTCAAAGGGAAGCTCACTAAGGAACCAGGTCAACTTCCACAGTGTGGACAGGTGCCTGCATGAGTGTGCACCGTAGGACTCCCTGGCCTCTGACAAGTATGAGGGAAAGGGCTCCTTCCTGTCCCAGGTTTCGCAGGTAATTGATTCCTGGTCTCCTGTGGAAAGATGTAGGTCTGCCCGGCCTCGGAAGCAAAACACTAGGTCCCCTCCCTTTCCTGGCCCCCAGGGCACTGGGACCACCTCTTCAGCAGTCAGACTGTGTCAGCCGAGCTGTGCAGTCACTGCTCACCGATCTTGGGTGGCACCTTGTTGGAAAGAAGAGGGGCATGCAAGTACAGAGCTTGCAAAGTGCTCAAACATAGTATTTGGGCTGTATTCAGACCATTCCTCTTCAGCAAAAAGTTTCTATTTGCTGGCTTTGGGCATGGAGGATGGCCTGGTGCTGGGCTTCCCGGTGGCTCAGACGGTAAAGACTCCGCATGCAGTGAGGAAGACCTGGGTTTGATCCCTGGGTTGGGAGGATCCCCTGGACGAGGACATGGCAACCCACTCCAATATTCTTGCCTAGAGAATCCCCATGGACAGAGGAGCCTGGTGGGCTACAGTCCATGGGGTCGCAAAGAGTCGGACACAAGAGAGTGACTAAGCTGCTGCTGCTGCTAAGTCACTTCAGTGTGCAACCGCAGAGACAGCAGCCCAACAGGCTTCCCTGTCCCTGGGATTCTCCAGGCAAGAACACTGGAGTGGACTGCCATTT
>SJYX01002473.1:102702-131591 GCA_006410675.1 Oreotragus oreotragus
CTGCGTCCAGGTAGCGAGGGCACCAAAAGTTTCCCCTAACTGGTGGGTGCGTGCGCAGGGTGCGGCGGCCAGGGGCGGGACAGCCGGGACAGGGGAGGGGCGGCGGTATTACCGCCGGCGTGCGGGAGGCGGGCCGACCCGGAGACCGCGCTTGGAGCGCTTAACCTTTTGTCTCTTCTCCGCCCTCCCCTGCCGCCGCCTATGCAGGACCGCACCCCCAGCGCCTCCCCGGACCTGGGCAAGCATTCGCCCCTGGCGCTGCTAGCCGCCACCTGTAGCCGTATCGGCCAGCCGGGCGCCACGGCGCCCCCGGATTTCCTGCAGGTGTCCTACGACCCCGCGCTGGGCTCGCCCTCCAGGCTCTTTCACCCGTGGACCGCTGACATGCCGGCGCACTCGCCCGGCGCGCTGCCGCCCCCGCACCCCAGCCTGGGGCTGACACCACAGAAATCGCACCTGCAGCCGTCCTTCGGGGCGGCGCACGAGCTGCCGCTTACACCCCCTGCCGACCCCTCGTACCCCTACGAGTTCTCGCCGGTCAAGATGCTGCCCTCGAGCATGGCGGCGCTGCCCGCCAGCTGCGCGCCCGCCTACGTGCCCTACGCGGCCCAGGCCGCGCTGCCCCCCGGCTACTCCAACTTGCTGCCCCCGCCGCCGCCGCCGCCGCCGCCCACGTGCCGCCAGCTGTCCCCCAACTCGGCCCCCGACGACCTCCCGTGGTGGAGTATCCCGCAGGCCGGCAGCGGTCCGGGAACCTCGGGGGTTCCAGGGGGCAGCCTTTCTGGCCCCTGCGCCGGGGGCCCCCACGCGCCGCGCTTCCCCGCCTCGGCGGCCGCCGCCGCAGCTGCCGCCGCCGCGCTGCAGCGGGGCCTGGTGTTGGGCCCGTCGGACTTCGCGCAGTACCAGAGCCAAATCGCTGCGCTGCTGCAAACCAAGGCCCCCCTGGTGGCCACGGCCAGGAGGTGCCGCCGCTGCCGCTGCCCCAACTGCCAAGCGGCGGGCGGCGCCCCGGAGGCAGAGCCGGGCAAGAAGAAGCAGCACGTGTGCCACGTGCCGGGCTGCGGCAAGGTGTACGGCAAGACGTCGCACCTGAAGGCGCACCTGCGCTGGCACACGGGCGAGCGGCCCTTCGTGTGCAACTGGCTCTTCTGCGGTAAAAGCTTCACGCGCTCGGACGAGCTGCAGCGGCACCTGCGGACTCACACGGGCGAGAAGCGCTTCGCCTGCCCCGAGTGCGGCAAGCGCTTCATGCGCAGCGACCACCTCGCCAAGCACGTCAAGACGCACCAGAATAAGAAGCTCAAAGTTGCTGAGGCCGGAGTAAAGCGGGAGGACCCGCGGGACCTGTAAGCCCATCTAGGGGCGACTCAAGACCTCTCCTGCCTCGGGCTCCCTCCCCAGGGGGTTGGGGGACGCCTGTGGGCAGCCGGCCAAAGGGAGACCTAACGGAGGCACTTGCCTCTTCCTGCTTGCCTTCCTCCCAGAGCGACGCCAGGCCTCCAACTCCCTGGCCGGCCTGTGGACGGGACCCTGTATCCGGGAGGAGCAGGGGTGGTAGAGTTGAGAGCTCGGCGCCACGAAAAAGAGGCTCAGAACCATTTCCACCCAGTCTGGGAGACCTGCATTTAGGGGGACCCACCCTGGGCTGACCTTTGTGTACAGCAGACGCTATTGAAATCAAAACGGAAAGACCTTGAGAGCTTTGAAATAGTTTTTTTGCTAGGACTGGGCCGGGCTCTGTACAGGTTATTTAATAGCTTTCTTAATAATTATAATAACATTAATTAAAATGTTACTTTTGTCCTCAGCTCCATGCGGAGCTACAGCATGAATTGTCTCTGTAAAGCAATCAGCAGTTGCAGCGTGAAAATAAATACTTTAACTCCGGGGTCACCTCGGCAAGACCCCGCTGAGCCGGTCTCACTTGATCTTTTCTTCTTCCGGGAGGCTTTACAAAGCGGTCAGGTTTCGCCAGGAATTTGAAGGCTCCTGTGGGCTGCCTATGTCCGAGGCTTCTTTGGTTTGGAAGGTTCTGGGCACGTAAGTTGGGCGCAAAGATGCGGAAAGTAGGAGGGCAGGGTCAGTTTTGTGGTTAAGAGGTTAGGGTAAGATTTTCCCATCACACCTTGAGTTTCTCGCGCGGCCTTAGGACTTGACCGGAGACTGTCGGGCTTCTTTTAAAAGTTGATACCTGCTGCACATGTAGTACGCGATCTTTTTATCTGGTGAATTGTCTTTCTGGTTGTCGGTACTCAGAGGTCACAGGTAAACTGGGCTTCCTCCTGGCAGCCGGCCATGCTGCGGTCTGCAGAAGTGCTAGAAACTCAAGTATCTGTTCAAGATGAGATTCTGGACAGTTACAGAGTAACCGGGGGCCCTTTCTCAGGTGGGTCTTTGCCCGGGAAAGAACCGCCTCTCTGTATTTCAGCCCCATCATGATACACAAACTTGTCTTGCTTGTTCTCTTCTTAATTCTTTTGCTGTGGAAATCATACCAGGATTGTTTCACAATAGCCACTTTGGGATTTCTCCCTAGGCCTGGAAGTTTAGCTCCCTTTTGTGTCTTGGGACTTTATTTTTTCAATCACTGCAGTAGACTAAGATTTTTCTCAGGGAGGAGCTGGGAATACTCATCTCTAGGTTTTTCACCTGTCTCTAAAATGTGAAATTTTAAATGTGAAGTTTACAACTGTTTGAGTTTTTAACCTGAAACTGAAACCTCAATTTCTGACTTAGAACTAGCAAAGAACAGAAATTGTTCTCAATTTTGTCAGTGTTAAAGTGACTGGCAGCATTAATGCGAAATTTCCGTGGAACTAAATAGTTTTTTTCATGGTAGTAAAGGAGTATATAAATTGATAGGATTTCACAGTTAACACACTGTGTTACCTTGCCTTTTGTTTGAAGTCAAACTTAGGGATAAGTTCTTCAAAAGCAGGAGGTTGTGCTCCAAGACCTAATGTATTAAGTAAACTCAACCAGCAACATAATTGAGATGAAAATTACTTTTACACTCCTAAGAAATAGCATTTTTTACTTTGTAATTTGGGACACAGAAATAACTACTAAAATCATTACGGGATAGGTCTTAGAACCAGTTACTCTCATTAGAGATTTGGGAATTATTCAGTGACAGACTGGAATTCTTTACCTGGGAAGGGCAGTTTGAACTGCCTAAATTCTCAAGGCTATGACAGTTTGCAAGTGATAGTAATAAAGATGCTGCACAGTAACAGTAATATACATCTAATGTGTGATCTTAATCTACATCAAGATTCTTGAGAATCATTTCTAGGAAGAATTACAGAAACTCTCACACCTGAACCATGCCCTCAGATTGACTTCAGAGCCAAAAAGGTTTTTTGGCAGATGGTAGGAAAAGAGGAATCCTTGTTAGAGAGTGAAAACACCAAGGGCTTCCTTTAGGCTTGAAATGATTCTCTTAGGTGAAAGAGAATGCCCTTGGTAAAGAAATACAACTGACAATACTGTAGTGAATCTACTAGCTTATTGACAGCTATGATTGTTTAGCATTCAAACAGATGAAGTGTTGAAGATAAAGTTTCCTTATAACTTTAACTTTGTCATTAAGAAAAAAAAAGGTAAAATGTATGAAATTTAGTATCTATAAACAGATAAGGTGTTGAAGACAGTTTTCTTATAACTTTGTGATGGTGAAGAGAAAGGTAAAATATATGGAATTTATATAAAAATACAATATTTATAATTTTTAAAAGTAGAATGAAGTCATCTGATGACAGACCACTTTCTTATGTTTTTACTTAATTGAACCTGCAAATTTTAAAAGCTTGGTAAAAGTCCAGGCTCTAGATCAACTTGGTACTGCTGAAAGACTGTTCCTTCCTATCAGTGCAAATCTATTTCAATTACTTTAGAAAAAAATTCTATGCCGTTATTCAAGTAGAAGCCAGGAAGTCACAATAATGTGATATTATTATCCAAGTGTAGGAAAGCATTTCATGTTTATACTGAAAAATAAGCCGATAAATGCTCAGAAATACAAATTGGACAGTGAAGAAATGTATTAGCTTATGTAAGCTGTTAAAATGTGAACTGCTGCTGCATGCTTTGTTCCATTGAACTGCAACCTACTATGGTATTAACCACTTAGGACTTCCAAAAATTATTTTAAAATACATCAGTATGCAAGAAAATATGAATAAATTATGTAAATTAAGCACACTTAGCAGAAATTTTAATGAAATTCAAATTTTAAAGTTCAGAAGCAAATTACTGTTAATGTAAACTAAAATTTATTTTTTATGTGGAACTTAGCCATCATCCAAAAAGAGTTTGAATCCAGGTGAATCCACGAACTGGATTCAAGGCTTTACTTAAAGACCCCAGAACCCAATTCAACTGAGTTTTAAAAACCAATTGAAACTATGTTAATGATGGCTTCAAGTGTCAAAAGACATTTTTTAAGCAACTGTTTTAGTAGCATGCAAAGTATAAAGACATTTCTATTATGTATATAATATAAAGCTATTTCAGAAAATTCTAAAATAAGTGTGACGTGATTAAGTTTAACACAGTTGATAAATGAACCATTTGACTGAAAACGTGAGAACATGGAGAAACTGAGTTATCACTAATTTAGGTAATTTGGAGTTACATGTTTATGAACTTGTTAACAACTCTATAGTTTTCTGCTTTTCTCGAGGAATAATTGTGCAAATTTACCTTTAGCCGACCACTAATTTGGAATAGTTTTGGTAATGAAAGTAAATTATGTTAAAATACAACTGCATTATTCACCATTGTATTAGTCTTTTCACTGTGTTGTATATGTTGCTTTATTTTCCTTTAAGTCAACCTAATAACACATACCTATTTGAAAAATTAATATTGATGAGGTTGCTTCTGGCAGAAACCTATGTCAAACAGTATTTGTAGAAAAGGCAGGTTTTCACCACAATTTCTATTCTAATACTTCTAGACTGTAGGTATTCAGCTTAAAGCAGCATCTTTCCCATTTGTTTTGGGTCTACTGTGAGAGTTTCACAGAATGTCACTAAAGTGGTCGCTTGCCTACATTAACACCTACTAAGTTGTTCAAAGCTCAAAAATTGCGAACTACTTTTATTTATGTTAACTCACCACATTAAATAATGACTAGCTGTATAATAATAACTATCTTACCAGAAAATCATCAATTGGGGGATCAGATTCAAACCTTAAGCTTTGTTTTATGGTAAATGTAATTATGCTTTGCTAATGTACCAAATTGAGGGCCACTCAAAGCAAGTCATACTAATGTGTAATGGGGAACTTAAGAGTATGATGAGACCAAGGGCAGCTTTGAAATGAAAACATGTGCCAAAGTAGTGTAATAAACTAGGAACGGATAAGGAAAACAGCTGATAGAAAGGTGACTGTTGCTAATGAGACATAGATTGAGATTAACACACCAAAATGACAGTTTGCATTACTAGGCCACTCTAAAGGTGACCTGATTCATGTAGCATTCAATATATGTGTAAACAGCAACTTTTTCTCTGGTGTTCAGACTCAGCACATTTTTGCATAAAGATCCTTGTGTTAATTGCTCCTCGATTGTTTTTAAAGAGTCTGCGTTGTTCAGATTAAATTATGGACACTGTAAAATAACTTATATAATGGTCCTTTCTATAATGAATAAGTGATATTGTTCAGCAAAGAGGTAATCAAACAGTTATGGACAATCTTAAACTTTTTAAAAATAGTTTGTTAACAGTTTTTTAACAATT
The DNA here is from genome assembly GCA_006410675.1 of Oreotragus oreotragus. NCBI lineage: Eukaryota > Metazoa > Chordata > Mammalia > Artiodactyla > Bovidae > Oreotragus > Oreotragus oreotragus. The sequence goes on from SJYX01002473.1 coordinate 108,453, forward strand.
GAAGATTTGCACGTGATGATTGATGCAGTATTCATTTTCATGCTGACATTTTGATGACTTCCCTTTCTAGACTTTATATACTTCTCCTTCCATGTCTTTAGTAATTATGCTGAAGCATAATCCCCAACAGGGTATTTGACACTTAATTCATAATTCAACCCATGCATGTGAACTGCAGTCGTTTCTGCACAACACACAATCAATTGTTATTAACTAATATATTTTGATTGTCTACCTAATACCAAAACTCAATTCAGGGGAAATAAATCAAGTTCCTAGTTGGATACAGCTCTTCCTTGACTTATAATGAGGTTACCTCCCTATAAACTCATCATGAGTTGAAAATATCATAAATTGAAATTGTGTTTAATACACCTAACCTAGCTTAGCTTAGGCTACCTTAAACATGCTCAGAGTACTTGCAGCGGGGCAAAGCCTATTGTATAATAAGGTGTTGATTGTCTCATGGAGTTTATTCAATCCTGTACTGAAGTGAACAGCAGAATGGTTGTGTAGGTACAGGATGATTGTGTTTTGTTTGTTTACTCTGGTGATTGTCCAGCTCTCTGGTAACTGTGGTTCACTGCCTGGCCCAGCATCACAGGAATATCCTACAGCATGTTGCTAGTCCAGGAAAAGATCAACATCTGAAGTTTGGTATCTGCCGAAGGTGTATCACTTTCACACCATCAGAAAATCAAAATATTAGTGTCAAGCTATCGTAAGTTGGGAATGTCTGTATATGAAAAATCTGCAGGGTTTCAGTTCTCAAAAAGTTGTTTCAGCATGATGAATATTTGGTCTGCCCACTGTAACATGAAAGTTTGTTTTATAGCAAAACTATTTTTTTCATTATTTGCCCAAACAATAACATCAAAAATATACTAAAATTTTCCGAGGTCTAAGGCTATATGTAGATGTCACCTGATTTTTAATACAAGGTTAAAAAATAAGTGTATTAAAATTTTTTAATACAAAGTTAAAAAAATTCATGCTGACATTTTGATGACTTCCCTTTCTAGACTTTATATACTTCTCCTTCCATGTCTTTAGTAATTATGCTGAAGCATAATCCCCAACAGGGTATTTGACACTTAATTCATAATTCAACCCATGCATGTGAACTGCAGTCGTTTCTGCACAACACACAATCAATTGTTATTAACTAATATATTTTGATTGTCTACCTAATACCAAAACTCAATTCAGGGGAAATAAATCAAGTTCCTAGTTGGATACAGCTCTTCCTTGACTTATAATGAGGTTACCTCCCTATAAACTCATCATGAGTTGAAAATATCATAAATTGAAATTGTGTTTAATACACCTAACCTAGCTTAGCTTAGGCTACCTTAAACATGCTCAGAGTACTTGCAGCGGGGCAAAGCCTATTGTATAATAAGGTGTTGATTGTCTCATGGAGTTTATTCAATCCTGTACTGAAGTGAACAGCAGAATGGTTGTGTAGGTACAGGATGATTGTGTTTTGTTTGTTTACTCTGGTGATTGTCCAGCTCTCTGGTAACTGTGGTTCACTGCCTGGCCCAGCATCACAGGAATATCCTACAGCATGTTGCTAGTCCAGGAAAAGATCAACATCTGAAGTTTGGTATCTGCCGAAGGTGTATCACTTTCACACCATCAGAAAATCAAAATATTAGTGTCAAGCTATCGTAAGTTGGGAATGTCTGTATATGAAAAATCTGCAGGGTTTCAGTTCTCAAAAAGTTGTTTCAGCATGATGAATATTTGGTCTGCCCACTGTAACATGAAAGTTTGTTTTATAGCAAAACTATTTTTTTCATTATTTGCCCAAACAATAACATCAAAAATATACTAAAATTTTCTGAGGTCTAAGGCTATATGTAGATGTCACCTGATTTTTAATACAAGGTTAAAAAATAAGTGTATTAAAATTTTTTAATACAAAGTTAAAAAAAGTTAAACTGTTCAGTTGCATGGTTGCTTTCTAATGATTTTGTGTTTCGCATAATCTGAAACATGGGTGAAAAACATCTAGCCCTCAGCTTAATTTCAGCCAATTCACAAGGCAAGTATCAAAGGTAAATCCTCATTTATGCTTACAGTTGGGAAAATGTGTCTTAATTTGAAAACCATTCAGTAGCAATTTCTTAAGACTCTGTGAAGGTATCATGAAAGCTTATTTGTCTTATTTCTGCCTTTGCAAGTTTTATTCTTATATTCTGTATGTCTCTGCTTGTGGTTGCCACATATCTTTGATATATCTGTGTCCATCTCTAGCATGGAAACTCATTTTGTGTCATATGTCTTTCTTCCTTTTCTTGGTGTGTTTATGCCTATTATTTTATTTTGTTCTCTATTATCCAGGACATGACAGGATTCTAAACTCTAGTTATTTAAAACCTACTGTCTTTTTAATAGACATTTATATTCCTTGGTCTAAATTTTACATGTGAGTGAGTGAAATTTAGAGTTCTATTTATAGATTCAAATCATGTTTTATTTTTGCAGTATATGACTGCTGTTTACTGTGGATTTGTGAACATCATTTTACTTCCAATTGTGGTGGGAAAGTATTTCCATCATAATTAAGAGTAAAATTGTAAAATATGGTAGAGGATTATGGTTTGAGTTAATACCCAGTTGGATAAATTTTAATTAGTAAAAAGCATTAAAAAGACAATTACCTAAATTTATAAACACAGCTCTTTATTTATTGAGCTAAGGACCTATACGCATGTAGCTGTTTTTATTCCTTGTTAATGTTCTTATATTTAATGCAGACTTCAATTTCTCTCAAAGTCTTTATTCTCCTCTGTTTGATCCTTGCTGAAGTTCATGTCATCTCTCCATAGTACCACAGACAACTGCCAAGAAAAGTCTTTGTGGTAACAGATTTTATACTGAGTCTGGATTTGGAGGAGAAGGTTGCTGAGTCTTCTAAGGAGAAGGTACTCCCTTCGTGAGTCATTATTCAGGCTTGTGAATGGCAGGCCCGCCCGTCCTGAGCAGCTAGGGGCTGGAAGCTGGGTGCGGGGCTGCAGCTGCCCCCTTGCTTCTGTAGCATGGAGATCTTGAAGTGGGGGAAAGGGAAGCAGATCAGAGGGAATAACAGGACCATGGGGTATAACAGACATTTGGAAGATCCTGTTTAGATAGGACATTCCTAAAGGAGTGGAAATAGGGTCACTGTGTAGAAGCTGAAGGAAAAGGCTTGATCACTTTCTCAGTTAGAATGGACCCCTGGAAAGTGCCTTCCTTACCCCAGGTTGATTCTTCTCTTTAATGGTTTCTTCTTTTTAAACCTAAGCTGAGTGTGAGTAGGTAGTCAGGGAGATGAGGACCTCCACAAGTTGAACTTGGAGGATCTTTAGCAGGCTCTTCTCAAGCTGAAATGCTTCAAATCTAAAATCTGTAAATCAAAAAATCTAAATACGTTTTATTAAGGCTACTAAAGATACAACAGTAGTACGGGTATTCCTGGCATTCTGGCAACTGCTGTCAGAAATCCAGGTTTTGAAAATATATAGCTAAAGGCATTCAAGAGGAGCAAAGTAATTTGGGGTAAATCAGTTAGCCTCTCTGCAGAATATTATCAGAATGTATTCACATGTTCTTAAGGCTGGTTTTTGAAGATAACATTTCTGGGGGTGTCAGTCTTCATAAATGCTGTACCATGATGCCCATCACCAAGTCCTGTTTATATGTATAGAAATTTCATAGTACAGTGACAGAACTGAAAAGTAAAAGCAACTTTTCAATAATTATGTTAATATAACTATTTAGATTTACAAGCTTTGACCTAACTAAATTTAAAGACATCATAGCCCTGAGGTCAGTTATGTTGATATATATAATTAAGAATATGAGCTGCATAATTAATTCATTATTTGTTATTTATAATACTAGATGCAGAAAACTCGGGCAAAACAAATTCAAAACATGTATACATAACTAAATTCACTTCACCTTTTATTTGATGACTAAGGTTCATTGAGGATTCAAAGATGAACACAATCCTTCAAAGAGCTCACAGTCATAAAGGAGATAAGACATGTACACAAATGAATGTGATACAAGGCCTAAGTAAAAAGCAACTAATGAACCTCCTATTACAACACAAAGGAAAGAGAAATTACTGCAGGTAAAACAATATTAATTATTTTATGTCTTAAATATTTCTGCTTTCACAAACAGTCCACAAACTCCACCTGCACCATTCAGAAATCATTTCGATTTTTACCTAGAGCTGAGAGTTCAAGACAGTGTGGTCCCCAGACCAGCAGCATTGGCATCACTTGGGAACTTGTTAGAAATGCAGATTCTTGGGTCCAGTTCCAAGTTAACTTGGAACTGTTAAATCAGAAACTCTGGGGAAAGGACCCAGCAAAGTGTGTTTTAATAAGTCCTGCAGGTGATTCCAATGCATGCTAAACTTTGAGAACCACTAGCTTAGAAGATTGTACCTTTAATAATGCATAAGATTAATCTATGGAAATAAGCAAATTCAGGCCTACCACTTACAAGCTATTCTGTGGAAATAGAGATTGGACAGGCCACTTGGCTGAAATCCCTCACCCAGTCGAGACTCAATTGACAATCTTCTAACTCCTGATGAAAAGACAGCAATAGTCTTAATTGTAGAGTGATTCTTCTGTGCATGGTATACAGTTATGTAGACAATTGTCCTTTTATCATAGTATTTAAATACAGATTTATGTTTTTGAATCACCAATCATATTCCATATGTTAGTGGAATTTTCCCCTACACATGGGACAATGACTTTTAACATCTATTTCCTTCAAAGGAATACTCAGCTAAATAAGCAGTTTGGTTTTCTAGTGTCATTGGATGATTAATAACTAATTACCACAGGGCAGGTATAAACTACACCACTCTGAGTGGAAATACAGGTACACTCTCTGCTACAGAAATGCAAAGATGGCATTTCTAAAACACAAGCACAGTTGCTTCAAGCCTTTGTTTTGCTTTAAAAAAAAAAAAAAAAAAGCCTTTTTAAAGCAAATGCAGAGCCCTAGGGCTTCTCAGTGGAGGCCAAAATTTAGGAAGTTGTAGATATTTATCTAAACCCAGAGTCTTCAATTCCTCTGACTTCTCTGCTGTCCTCCTCAGCCCATCTTCTCCACCAAATCTTTCTTGGCTCATCTCAGGTCTGTTTCTCAAACCAAAGCAAGATTTTGTAACATTTCTTTGAAAAACATTTTATTTCTGACCTTTGGAATTATAGAAAGATGTTATGAATTATAAGTTCCAAGGAAGCTTGTAACATAAATGAGAATAGCTTCAGAGTTTTTTCCAGTGAATGAGCTCTTTCTCTGCCTCCAAACCTGAACTGTCCATCACTGATTTGGGGTACTTTAGGAGAATACTTAGTGAATGACAACAAAAAGCTAGGTTGATGCTGACTCTGGCATGGTCCCAAGGAGTTCCCCAGAACCTTGAAAGATCCAAGGTGCACTCTGTGACCAGATAAATCCCCCCAACCGATACTTAGAGAGAGAGAATTTAATACGTTGGAGTTGGAGGAGAACTTTAAAATCATCCAGTTTGACCTCATTTATCAGAGAAGACAGCTGAGGGAGGGCATATCTGATCAAATCGAGCAACGGTTATCTATGATACATTAATGAATAAGGACACTCAATGGAAACCCAGCAGCCTAGAAAAGGAGGACAGAGTTAAGGATCAAGAAGAGTGGGAGAAGACTCAGGAACAACACCAGGATCTCTCTCTACCCTGAGCTGTTTGGGCAGAGGTAGGGTGGTAGTTGTCGGAGGCTGCTAACTGGCTCCCTCTGCCCTTCCCAGTATCCTGGGTCTCCTGCCTTCTCTGAGACAATCTCAGCTTCCCAGTGCCTTCGCAGTCATCCCCTTACATCTTTCTGACTACTGTTACCAAATCTAAGCTCATATAGAAGGTTGTGCTAAGTGACTATTCAAAGGAAACAGAAAAAACTAGAAGGGTAGGGAGTAGAGGAAGCCAGAGCTGAAGAGAAAAGAAAGCCTGTCTGATGGAAAAGAGCTGCTATGTGGAGGCCTGAGGAACTGATTATATGGAAAGACCATACCTCAGGAGGAGCAGGTATCTTGTCTCGTTCAGCCACTCCATCATGTCCTACTCTTTGTGACCCCGTGGACTGCAGCACACCAGGATTCCCTGTCCTTCACCATCTCCCAGAGTTTGCACAAACTCATGTCCACTGAGTCAATGATGCCATCCGACCATCTCATCCTCTGTCGTCCCCTTCTCCTCCTGCCTTCAGTCTTTCCCAACATCAGGGTCTTTTCCAGTGAGTCGTGTCTTCACATCAGGCAGCCAAAGTATTGGAGCTTCAGCTTCAGCATGAGTCCTTCCAATGACTATTCAGGGTTGATTTCCTTTAGGATTGACTGGTTTGATCTCCTTACTGCCCAAGGGACTCTCAAGAGTCTTCTCCAACACCACAGGAATACAGACAGACCATACCTCAGAAGGAACAGGCATGGCAGTCCTAAGAGGCTAGATCCAGAGCATTTGGCAACAGTCTTGGCAAAGATTCCTCTGTATCCATTACCTTTTGTTGCATAACAAATACCACAGTCTGAAAGGCTTGAAACAGCACACAGTGTCTCACAGATTCTGAGCACCAGGAGTCTAGGCAGAGCTTAGTTGTAGCCTCTGCTTAGGGTCTCTCCTAAGACTGCAATCAAGGTGTTGGCCTGGACCGGGGCCTCTTCTGAAGGCTGGCCCAGTGAATGATACAATGCCAGACTTAAGTGACTATTGGCAGGACTCACTTCTCTGTGGGGTGTTGGACTGAGGGCCTCGGTTCTTCGTTGGCTATATTCTGGAGACGACCCATGGTTTCTGGATACATGAGTCCCTCCAACATGGCCACTTCCTTCATCAAAACATGCAAACTGGGAAGGCAATTTTTAAAAAAGTGTGCTAGGAAGATGGGAGTACATCTTTTGTAATCTCCACATAGAAGTACAGCCTATCAACATTCTACTCACTTGAAGAAGGCTACTCAAGAGAAAGGGGTTATATAAGGATTTGAATACCAGGAGGTGGGAATCACTAGAGAGGCCATTTTAGAGGATGACTATCATATCTTGTGACACAGCTTGTCAAAAATAAAAAAATAATGGAGTCACCTATATAGACCATTAAGCTTTGGACAAAGAGTTTCTCAGCATCAGCTATGACACCTCCTCACTGGTGAAAGATTGCTAATTATCCCCCAGCATGCATCATTCCTTTCTTCCTTATAGCAGTAGCCCAGGTTTTAGCCCAGGTTTTAGGGAGGCATATGACTCTCTATCTAGAGATGACATATCACAGCCTCCCTTGTAGGCAGGTATAGCCACGTGATCAAGTTCCCACTAATGGAATGTGAGCCTGAGTGATACATGCCACTCTCAGTAACATCCTCTAAAGAAAGCTGCATGCCCTCCCCTTCCTCTTTACCCCTTTTCTGAGGCTGGAATGCATATAATGGTGGTGGGCTTCCAGGTCAGTCATGTAGATAAGGGCAACATCCTAAAAGACCTTAGAAAAATAAAAACCAGAAGGAGTAGGAGTCCCAAGACCATCACTTGAAGCAGAACAGCCCAGCTTTCCTGGGCTGCCTACCTGCTAGACTTCTAAGAGAGAAATAAACCATCTTGTTTAAGCCATTGTTATTTGCTGTCTGTTACAGTAACTAAACCATAACCGGTATCCTGACGGATCACACGGTGCTTCCAGAGGCAGGCATTAGCAGTGCTCTTGCTGAGTCTTCCTGTGGCAGTTGTGAATTACATCGCTTTAAAAGATGTCACATGGTGTCACCTTACCAGCTTCTCCTAGCCTATGTCTGCTGGAGTCCTCAAAATGAGTTCTCACCCCGAAAAGGGTATTCTCTTAAGCTGTTGCTATGGAAAACTCCATCACTGCTTTCCAGCTTTGCCCATGCTTGGGTACCCAGAGGACTTTAGTCATTCAGTGATTCATTTATTCCACTATTTATAGGGCTTTTCTCATGTGGCAGTCACATGAGCCTAGGGACAGGGCAGTGAACAGGAGAGATAAGCTTTTTCCTCATAGGAGGCTGATATTCTAGTAGGACAGTAAAGATACAATAAAGAAACCAACAAGATAATTCAGGGAGTCATAAAAAACAACTTGAAATTCATCATTTACCCTACAAGATCACACAGGGAGACAAAGCTGCAGCCTCAGTGCTGGATAGCTCAGCTCCAACCTGAAGAATGGTCCCCAGTCATCCTTGTCTCATATCTGCCTCAGACTAGAGGAGACACATTATTTCTACCTGCTTCCCTTTGGTGAGAGTTAGTCCCGTGAACATGCCTGTATGGATGAGGGATGGAAAATATAGAGATGCACATAGCTATTTATTAAATACTAACAATGTTTCACCACATACTCATAAAAATCCAAATAAAAAAACAGCAGAAAATAAAGAGCCACTTTATCCTTTCCCTTCATAGATAACCACTGTTAACATTTTGGTTCTTTCATTCAATCAGCACATCTTTATTGATCCCTTGCACTGTTCCCAGCCTTGGCCTTGATGCTAAATATGCCAGAGGTTCCTAATCTCATGTGGCTTCCAGCTTGAGTGTGCGTGTGTGTCTCCTTCTGGGTTTGGAAATTGCCTATACCCACACCTAGCTATATAATTTCAGGCAATCTGCTTAATTCCCCAAGACTTGGTTTCCTCATTTGCAAAATAGGTATACTGATAGTACCTAATTTATAGGGTTGTTGGGCATGCGTGCACGCTCAGTCGTGTCTGACTCTGCAACCTCCTGCACTGTAGCCCACCAGGCTCCTTTATCCTTGTATTTTTCCAGGCAAAAATACTGGAATGGGTTGCCATTTCCTTCTCCAGGGGATCTCACCAACCCTGGGATTGAACCTGTTTCCTGCATTGGCAGGTACATTCTTTATCACTAGTGCCACCTGGTAAGCTCTATAGGGTTGTTGAGGCAGGGGGATTAAATTTGATAATATAAGTTAACTAACTGAGAATAAAAAGTCTGTTACTGTGATTTTATATATAATATAAATGTTTGCTTTTCTATAAACAGGATTATATTACTTAAATGCATGTATGGTCTACTTCTTGAACCCTTTAGATATTTCTTTTTCCTTTTCAAAGTATAGAACCTGTCTCTTATACACATCTACATTAATTAAAATGTTACTTTTGTCCTCAGCTCCATGCGGAGCTACAGCATGAATTGTCTCTGTAAAGCAATCAGCAGTTGCAGCGTGAAAATAAATACTTTAACTCCGGGGTCACCTCGGCAAGACCCCGCTGAGCCGGTCTCACTTGATCTTTTCTTCTTCCGGGAGGCTTTACAAAGCGGTCAGGTTTCGCCAGGAATTTGAAGGCTCCTGTGGGCTGCCTATGTCCGAGGCTTCTTTGGTTTGGAAGGTTCTGGGCACGTAAGTTGGGCGCAAAGATGCGGAAAGTAGGAGGGCAGGGTCAGTTTTGTGGTTAAGAGGTTAGGGTAAGATTTTCCCATCACACCTTGAGTTTCTCGCGCGGCCTTAGGACTTGACCGGAGACTGTCGGGCTTCTTTTAAAAGTTGATACCTGCTGCACATGTAGTACGCGATCTTTTTATCTGGTGAATTGTCTTTCTGGTTGTCGGTACTCAGAGGTCACAGGTAAACTGGGCTTCCTCCTGGCAGCCGGCCATGCTGCGGTCTGCAGAAGTGCTAGAAACTCAAGTATCTGTTCAAGATGAGATTCTGGACAGTTACAGAGTAACCGGGGGCCCTTTCTCAGGTGGGTCTTTGCCCGGGAAAGAACCGCCTCTCTGTATTTCAGCCCCATCATGATACACAAACTTGTCTTGCTTGTTCTCTTCTTAATTCTTTTGCTGTGGAAATCATACCAGGATTGTTTCACAATAGCCACTTTGGGATTTCTCCCTAGGCCTGGAAGTTTAGCTCCCTTTTGTGTCTTGGGACTTTATTTTTTCAATCACTGCAGTAGACTAAGATTTTTCTCAGGGAGGAGCTGGGAATACTCATCTCTAGGTTTTTCACCTGTCTCTAAAATGTGAAATTTTAAATGTGAAGTTTACAACTGTTTGAGTTTTTAACCTGAAACTGAAACCTCAATTTCTGACTTAGAACTAGCAAAGAACAGAAATTGTTCTCAATTTTGTCAGTGTTAAAGTGACTGGCAGCATTAATGCGAAATTTCCGTGGAACTAAATAGTTTTTTTCATGGTAGTAAAGGAGTATATAAATTGATAGGATTTCACAGTTAACACACTGTGTTACCTTGCCTTTTGTTTGAAGTCAAACTTAGGGATAAGTTCTTCAAAAGCAGGAGGTTGTGCTCCAAGACCTAATGTATTAAGTAAACTCAACCAGCAACATAATTGAGATGAAAATTACTTTTACACTCCTAAGAAATAGCATTTTTTACTTTGTAATTTGGGACACAGAAATAACTACTAAAATCATTATGGGATAGGTCTTAGAACCAGTTACTCTCATTAGAGATTTGGGAATTATTCAGTGACAGACTGGAATTCTTTACCTGGGAAGGGCAGTTTGAACTGCCTAAATTCTCAAGGCTATGACAGTTTGCAAGTGATAGTAATAAAGATGCTGCACAGTAACAGTAATATACATCTAATGTGTGATCTTAATCTACATCAAGATTCTTGAGAATCATTTCTAGGAAGAATTACAGAAACTCTCACAAGGTATACTGATAGTACCTAATTTATAGGGTTGTTGGGCATGCGTGCACGCTCAGTCGTGTCTGACTCTGCAACCTCCTGCACTGTAGCCCACCAGGCTCCTTTATCCTTGTATTTTTCCAGGCAAAAATACTGGAATGGGTTGCCATTTCCTTCTCCAGGGGATCTCACCAACCCTGGGATTGAACCTGTTTCCTGCATTGGCAGGTACATTCTTTATCACTAGTGCCACCTGGTAAGCTCTATAGGGTTGTTGAGGCAGGGGGATTAAATTTGATAATATAAGTTAACTAACTGAGAATAAAAAGTCTGTTACTGTGATTTTATATATAATATAAATGTTTGCTTTTCTATAAACAGGATTATATTACTTAAATGCATGTATGGTCTACTTCTTGAACCCTTTAGATATTTCTTTTTCCTTTTCAAAGTATAGAACATGAAGTTCATTATTTTAACTGCTTTATGGAATTCTGTTTGTAATTATCCTAATATATTTGGCCGAGAGATTCATGGACATGGGGGTCCATGAATGGGCACTGTATGCCAAGTTCTTTCTGTACCTTTATTTCCCCCTGGACAGTAGATACAGAACTTAGTTACATTCTGAAAAGATTCATAATCCACAAACAGGACTGTGATTGAAATAGGCCAGTCCTTGACTTGATCATGTAAGTTTGCCTCTTTGCTCCAATCCTTCCATCTGTGGGTTGGAAAGCTCAGTCGGGAAAGAATTTGCCTGCAATGCAGGAGACGTGGGTTCAATTCCTGGGTTGGGAAGATCCCCTGGAGAAGGGAATGGCAACCCACTCCAGTATTCTTGCCTGGAGAATCCCATGGAGAGAGGAGCCTGGCGGGCTGCAGTCCAAGGGGTCATATGAGTCGGACACGATTTAGCGACTAAACCACCACCACCTCTTTCTCTTAGAAATGGGAAAGCTTTCTAGAAAACCGACAAAAACAGAAACGCATAGACTGAAAACCAACAGTTTTACTACGCTTAAACTTAACGATTTCATTTTACTTCCAGCTCCTCACTGGAGCAGGGCTAATGGCCAGCTTCTATACTTGAGTTTAAACAATCCCAGGTACCTTCCCAGCTCAGGGTTTAAAAACCAGAGTTTCTGTACTGTTTATTCATAAGGTCTGTTTGTTTTCCTCTGTAAATTGTGTCCTCATTTATATTTTCCTCACTTTGATCTTCCCTGGTGGCTCAGACGGTAAAGCATCTGCCTACAGTGCAGGAGACCTGGGTTCAATCCCTAGGTCGGGAAGATCTCCTGGAGAAGGCAATGGCAACCCACTCCAGTATTCTTGCCTGGAAAATCCCATTGACAGAGGAGCCCGGTAGGCTACAGTCCATGGGGTCGCACAGAGTCGGACACGACTGAGCGACTTCACTCAGTTCACTTTGTATCCATCTAAAGTGCCACTACTGAGAAGATACACATGCTGCGTTAAACCCTACAATTTAATGCCACTCTCTATACAGTCTAAATTTGTGATCGAAAATGTTCTCTTTGAATACTAATGATTTTAATATTAAACTGCCTCAGATACAATCTTTAAGGGGAAAAATACCACCGTCCATTGTGATTTAGGATTTCAGTTTTGAGATCCACACAGCGATTCCTCAGGTGTCTCAGTGTCTTTCGTGGGCACAGACTTGTCACTGCAGTTCCCTGCAGTCTGAAGACTTGTGGACCGAAGAGACGAGTCTTCAAGTCTTACCGTCCTTTAAAGGCCTATTATCTGTTGGTCTGAAATGGTTCATGAGGCACCATCTTACATCTTCCTGAGGCCTTAAAATAAATATTTGAAGTCACACTGTTGGCTTCCTCTATGCTCTGAGACACTGTTTTCCTGATTGCACCCTTGATTTGACCTTCACACTCTGAGGATGCTTTGCTGCTTGAAAAGACTGACTGAAGCTCTTTATACTTCCTCTAAATGTTGCTGCAAAATTAAACATGGCTATATTTTGTCATCAGTAAGTAAAAGAAACCAGTTGACACTTTCAGCATTCTTTCAGGAAATCTCCTTAGCCAGACCCACTAGTTCATTTGCTACATCTTCTATTTTTCATGTTAATCACAGGTGATGCTGTTGCTAAACCTTTTGCTACAACTTAGCCGGGTCATCTTTTTTCCACCTTCCAATAACAATTCCCTCCTCATCAATCTTCTAAAGGTTCATCCAGATTTCACTAACAAACCTCTCAAGACAAATATACAAACAGATAAGGGCCAAATAATACATAAAAATTCTTACCCACAATCTGTAGCAGCCAGCCTAGGAAACTAACATATTATCTATAGTAACCAGCCCAGAGAAACAATGGCACCCGACTCCAGTACTCTTGCCTGGAAACTCCCATGGACGGAGGAGCCTGGTGGGCTGCAGTCCATGGGGTCGCGAAAAGTCAGACACAACTGAACGACTTCACTTTCACTTTTCACTTTCATACATTGGAGAAGGAAATGGCAACTCACTCCAGTGTTCTTGCCTGGAGAATCCCAAGGACGAGGAGCCTGGTGGGCTGCCATCTACGGGGTCGCACAGAGTCAGACACGACTGAAGCGACTTAGGAGCAGCAGCAGCAGCAACCAGCCCAGAAATCCAGCCTGCTGTAAGACAGACTATAGAAAAGTAGATAGCTATCTCTTGCAACATTTGGCCTAAAATGACCAGGACTTGATTAATAACTTCAGCTTCCCTAATTTTTATCCCTGCTTCCAATTTAGGACCAACCAGTGAAAGCCAAAGGTTCATCCTAACCAATCACATAGGACTTCCCACTTCTAGTTAGTCTGTGTACAGTATCTCCATGCCAACAGCCTCCAGCCAGGGCATATTTGAAGTTAACTGCCCCTCTCCTCTGCCTGCCTTTGACTGTTTGCCAAAATGCAAATGGTGGTGGCTGACTCCCTGCAAGTTTTGAATAGGTAGCCTTTGCTTGTTCTCATTTTATTGGTTTTCCCATGTTTCCAAAGCTTTTTCCAGCTTTCCAGTCAAAAGCCAGTGGGTTGTGGTTTTGGGGTTTGTTATGGGAGAATCCCACTTTCAGGTACCAAACTCTATTCTCATTATCTACTGCTGTGTAAAAACCACCCCAAAACTTAATGGCATAAAACAACAGTTATCTTACTATGCTCACAGAGTCAGTGGGTCAGAAATTCAGACAGGGTAAATAAGGATGGCTTGGCTCTGATGCACACATCTGGGGCCTCACTTGGGAAACTTCGGTAGTTGGGGGTGGGACCCGCCTAGAGGCTGCCTCACTCACCGTCCTGATGACCCCTGGTACTTGAAGATCGGGCTCAGCTGAGGCTGGCAGCCAATTGGCTTGGGCTCTTCACGACCATTGGCTGGGCTTTTCACAGCTCTCCACAGCCATTGGCTGGGCTCTGTGAGGGCTTGTCCTGAGAGGCGCAGCCAGGCAGTGAGTGAGAGGGAAAGAGGTGGAAGCGGCAAGCTTTTTCTGACCTGCTTGGGAAGTCACGTGTGCTGGTTCAGGTGAGTCACCAAGTCTAACCTAGATTCAAGGGGAGGGAATTAAACTCATCTCTTAATGGAAGGGTGACAAAATCGCTCTGCACAAGGACACACAGGGTAGGAGATGCTTTTGTAGGCATTTTTGGTAACTCTGACTTGCCACCCCAGGCCACCCTTCTCTTCCTTTCAGAAAGAATTTGGAGACACGCAATTAGAATATGGATTGGCGAGCATGGAAACAAAACACAGGAAATTGGTTGATGTCAAGTGATAATCTCATTCAGGTACTGATTTATTCATCCCATACATCTTTTTAAAGCGTTAACAATGGGTTCCACACTGGAGACATAAGGAGATGTGAGGTGAGAAAAATTGACACACCTCTTATTCTCATGAAGCTTAAATCCAGTGGGAGAAGCAGCCATTTAAAACTAATCCCACGGGTAGATAACCACAGGTATTGTAGGCTCTTAAATGTTATGTAGCAATGGCGTGGGAGATGCACAGCACAGGAGCTTGTTAGAGAGATTTCCCTGTTGGGGGGGAAGGAGGAATATGTAAGCTAATAACTCAAAGATGAGAAAGAAAAAGTCAAGTAACTTGGGTGTTGCAGAGCATGTTACATGGACCATTAGTGATAGAGAAATACATGATTATTATCCTCATTATATATTTATTTTACAGTTTTGCAATTTATGACAGATGATATTGGTTTCCCATTTTGTTGGCAGATGAAGTTTCCTTGTAAAATAAATGTCTTTATGTTTAACAAAGTAGTTTAAAGGAAGGTGGTGATTAAAATGCCAGCTTCTCAGGTGGCACTAGCAGTAAAAGATCTGCCTGCAATGCAGGAGACACGGGTTCAATCCCTGGGTCTGGAAGAGCTCCTGGAGAAGGAAATGGCAACCCACTCCAGGCAAGTGTTCTTGCCTGGGAAATCCCATGACAGAGGAACCTGGCATTCTACAGTTGGCATTACCTAAAAAAGGCGAATATCACGTAGGTGGTATGTGGATACCTGAAGCTCATTGTAAAGACTGAAGTAGATGTGTCCAGGGATGGGGTGGGGAGGGGGTCATGGTCAGTGAAGGGAGCATTCTTATGCAAAACCTCTGAGGAAGAAGAGTAGGGGTCCAAAACAGAAAGTTGGCCAATATGGCTTGAGTGGAAAGCAGGAGGGCATAGTTTACAGTGAGCTGGAGAGGCCTGCAGGCCCCTGAGAGTCAGGGGCTTTAGTTCAGAACTGAAATCTCCGAAACTCAATATGGGCAGTTGCACTTTTTTTCCTTTAAATGCTATGTCTATGGCAGGATTAGTACAAAATCCTGGCATTTGAATAGTACATTCATAGTAGAGGAAATTTAGATGATAGAGATAGCAAGAATATTAACCTGCAGTGTCTGAGAACCAATATTTCCTTTGGAAATAAGTTTGTTCAACACATTTAAACTGTCCTAGAAGCAATGGAATATCACTGAAGGATTTGGGAAAAGGGAGTAATAAAACCGAGTTTGTGAGATTTTAAACAATAATTTTTGTCACTGTAATTCATGCATGAAACAATTGTCTAGAAAAGCTAATAATGATAATAACCAACATTCTACTGTCCAACCTCTTCCTTGTCCCAGAGGCAACCACTTTAACTCTTCGCTGGTTTTATTTTTCTGATAGTTTCCTTCTTATCTCCAAAAAAAAAAGCTTGTATCTGTGTCTCTTGATTTATCAGATTGGGGCGTTATATCAAATATATCATATGGATTTACTCAGATTTCTTCAGCCTTACTTTCCTCCCAGTCTCTCAGCTCAGCCCGCCCAGGCCATCCCAGTGGTCACCAACTGGTCTGAGCTGTTTCCACCCCAGGAGGCCATCAGGCCACATGCACAGATCTGCTTCCCCAGTGGCTCTTACAGGGGCCAGTGACACAGCCTGCATGCGTGGGAGAGTCAACTCTCCAGGCAGCAGATTCTGACCAGCAGAAGAGAGAAAGCAAAGGCAGATTGTAGGTACAATTTCTCTACCCTTCTTCCTCTGGTGGATTGTTCCAGGCACATTACCAACCAGCCTGCCCAAAGAGCTTCTTTATGACTGAGTGGTCACCAGCTGAGGAACCAGCAATGGTTATTCATGGCACTTTATGAAGCAGTGGCCAATGCAGTAACTCATCATTCATCAATGCAGTAACTCATTGTGAAGTGAAGTGAAGTGAAGTCGCTCAGTCGTGTCCGACTCTTTGTGACCCCATGGAATGTAGCCTACTAGGCTCTTCTGTCCATGGGATTTTCCAGGCAATAGTCCTGGAGTGGATTGCCATTTCCTTCTCCAGTACTTGCTGCCAATCCTTCCCTGTCTGTCTTCCTTCTAACTTAGGGCAGGGGTTGTACCTCCTAATAAAACATCAGCCCTTAAGCTTTGCCTTAGGCTCTATGTTCTAGGGAAATCAGGCCAAGACAAATATTGCCAATATTTTCTACTGACTCACAACGATGATTAACATTTCCTTCTCCAATGCATGAAAGTGAAAAGTGAAAGTGAAGTTGCTCAGTCGTGTCCGACCCTTTGCATGGACTGCAGCCTACCAGGCTCCTCCATCCATGGGATTTTCCAGGCAAGAGTACTGGAGTGGGGTGCCATTGCCTTCCCTGATATTGTGTATAGTATTGGTACATATAGTGCGTATACTATGATGACGATCTATTGAACAATAAGTTTCTTGAAAGTTTGCTGTGTCCCAGGTCCTCTTCTCTGGGCTCTGAGGATAACGCAGTGAACATAACAGACAGAAATCCTTGCCTTCATGGAGTTTTCGTTTCAGTGGGGAGACAAACAATAAACAAGGTAAATATGTAGAAGGTATGGTATGGCTGATAATGAAAAGTACTCTAAGGAAAATAAAGCAAGGAAGGAGAACAGGAAGAGCCAGCCTGGGAGGCTGAAATTTTAGGTGCTCTGAGCAGGGAGGGCCTCGGGGCCCTTCTCAGTGAGAAGGCAGCCCCCAGAGAGCAAGGGAACCAAACAAATGAAGAACAACATTCTAGGCAAAGAGGACAGACAGAATGTCCTGTAGCCCTAAGACATGGATGTTCTTATTGTGTTTGCACAAGAGCAAAGAAGCTCGTGTGGCTAGAGCAGCCTGACCAAGAGGGAGACAGAGAGAAATAACGAAAGACGTGACGGGGAGTAGATCGTGTGGGGCTGTGTGAGTCACAGCAAGGACTTTGGCTTTTATCATCGGAGAGATGGGAAACCTTGAGAGAGTTTTGAGCAATGGAGTGACAGGATCTCATGAACATTTTAACAGAATCACTCTGGATATTGTGTTGGAAAGAGACTGAAAGAGGCAAGGGAGAGAGTAGGGAAACTAGTCAGGAGATGATTGAAATCTTCTGAGCAAGAGGTAACGGCGGCTCGAAGTAGGATGGAAGCAGTGAAGGACAGGAGCAGTGGCCAGACTCGATATATTTTGAAGGTAAAACCATGTTGGATGTGAGAGGGGAAAAAGGGAGCCAAGAAAAGCAGCTGTCATAATAAAGAGAAGGGGAGACTATGAAAAGAACAGGTTTGAGGGAAAAGATCGGGGGCCCAGCGTAGGCGGTTTGAGTTGCTGTTCTAGTTCTCTATCACTGCATAACAAATCACCCCAAAACTGCGTGTCTTAAGACAACAAGGATAATTACCGTGTCAGATTATTTCTGCCGGCCAGTAATTAGATGGTGTTCAACCAAGCAGCCTCTCATTGAAATGGTCCCAGTTTTAGAACTGAAACTCTTGTGTCCTAGAAAGCCCCTCCCAGGGATGCAAAAAGGTTTCAGTGATGAGTGCAGAATAGTGGGGTGGGGCTAATGTACCCTCAGATACAGTGTGTGTCATGTCAGAGACTTTCAAATGAATGGTTGACAGCCTGAGTGAATGAAAAGAGTGGAACAAGAAACCTTTTGTTTATTTCACTATTTTAATAGTTTAAATCTGAAGTTACTTACTTTGCCTTAGGAAGTTTTATTTTCATTTTCCTCTCTTGACCCAGATGGAAAAAGATTAATATATTTAAGTTTTAAAATTACCAAACTTGCGATCACAGTGAGGTAAGGTTAAATTGGGAGAATTCTAGGCCCAAGAAAGAATTGCATAAATCTCCTTTACTTAGTTAACTAACACAAATGTTCAATAGCTGTCTTTGTTGTCTGAGCCATAAAGAGGATCCCAGGGAATTATGTCTGAAAATGGAGAGAATAACGATGAGTAAATAATCCTACCAGTTAAGAATGCATTTGGCTAAAAGTAACAGGATATCTGTGGCCAAAATATAGGGACTGAAATCCCTGCCAGCACCAAAGGAGACAGCACTCGGGCCTTCCTAGCTGCTTGTAGGGCAGAGGGGTAGAGGGAGGATGAGACCTAAAGCTGCTGGTAGTCAAATATCAAAACGAAGTCAATCCCTTATAGCAGAGATGGTGCTAGTTTAAGTTGTTTTTATTGGGGGATAATTGCTTTACAGTGTTGTGATCTCTGTCGTACATCAGTGCAAATCAGTCATAGTTATATACACATGCCCTCCCTCTTGAGACTCTTCCCCCCACCCACCCGTCCCGCCCCTCTAGGTTGTCACAGAGCACCCTGGGCTCCCTGTGTCACACGGCCACTTCCTGCTAGGTATCTATTTTATACATGAGAGTGTATACATATCAATGCTACTTTCTCAATTTCTCCTACCCTCTCCTTGCCCCATAATTTTCAATGTTGTGAATATTGTGACAATGTTTTTGAAAGTTCAGATCCCGAAGATGGGAACAACTATGATATCACTGGCATTGACCCGGATACCACTGAAACAAGGGGCTAAATGGCTGGGTTCTTTTAATGATAGAAGGAAAGACACATACGATAGACTAGGGAGGGAAATAGCCAAAGCAGAGCATGCTGTACAGTATGCAGAAAAAGAGTCTGGGATTGGACAGGGCAGAGGAGGAGATGGGAAAGACATGTGGAGACTGAAGCCCACAAGTCTGGGATTAGACAGAGAAATTCCTCTGAATTAATCAAACGGTTCTGTTGTCTCCCAAAGACACCAATGTCCACTGGAAAACAGTGAGCACAGAATTAGTCTGGGCATACCACACAGCCATCACGCATTATTATTTCATTCCCTTTATGGCTCTGTGGAACTGAGTAGAGTACCATTTACTGATTCACAGGTTGGAACTAAAATGACCTGTGGGGAAATTTGAGAACATGTATGCTAGCCTCTATTATGTTGCTAGGGCCGCAATAACAATGTCCCATAAACCAGGTGGTTTAAAACAAACAAGCAAAACATCATTCTTCATGGTTCTGGAGACTAAAAGTCTGAAGTCGGTGTGTCAGCAGGACCACGCTGCCTCTGAGGCTCTAGGGACAAATCTGTTTTATGCCTCATTCCTAGTGTCTGGTGGCTCTCGTGACCCTTGGCATTCCTTGGCTTGTAGCTTCAGCATTCCAGTTTCTGACTGCATCTCCCCATGGCCATCTTCCATCTCTCTCTCTCTGTGTATCTATGTGCAAATTTCCTTCTTATAAGAACACCAGTCACAGAGACTTTCCTAGTGGTCCAATGGTTAAAATGCTGAGCTTCCTGTGCAGGGGGAGCAGGTTCGATCTTCGATTCCACATGCTGTGCAGTGCAGCCAAAAGAAATAAAATAATTTTTTGAATAAATAATCTCTTGTAGACAGTATTAAAAAGTCTAAAAAATTTTTAGAAAGAACACTAGTCATATTGGATTGAAGACCACCACCCCCAGTATGACCTCTTTTTAACTTGACCCTATTTTAAAATAAGATCTCAGTCACAGGTCCAGGTGGACATGACTTTCAGGGGGACATTAATCAGCCCAATCAGCCCCTTACCATGTTGAGTCCATTCTGTCAAATCTTACCTGTGATCATACTTTCTACACTATACAGAAATGAGTCAAATAATAGCAGTAAAAAAAAAGAGTTTATCCACTCTTAGGTATTTGCATTTGAAAATGGAATTTCAAATCATTTTCTTGATTTCTGTGATTTTAATAAAACTGTAGAAAACACAAAACAAACGAGTGTTGCTATCTTGTCCACATAAACACTAGAGTTTGCTCACCTGTCTGTAGATTCAACAGAGAGTGCAAATGTAAATCTTGGCAAGTCCTATTCAGCCTATAAATACGTATAATGTGGACTTGATAATAGCTGCACTGCAAGTCAGAACGAATTTGCATTTGACTATATCCAGTTTTACCACTACATAAAAGAAAAAATGGATGTCTTAAAGGCCACCGGAAGTTCAGAGAAATGTTACTGGAAAAGCAAACAGGGAGATTAAAAATAACCTACTACATCATGAGACAGAAGAAAATATGTCATTGTTACTGTTCATTAAAAACATAATATCTGTATAATTAGTACTTTGTATTTATGTTCCCCTTTTACAATATATTTATAGATCTTAAGAATATACAATAACATAGCCTATACAATTTAAATATCCAATGTAGAGTTTTTTAAAAAGATAAAGTGCTATATCAAAGGAAAAGAACTACATTTCTCTACATATTATTTGTTTAATTAGCCTGCTATCAATCACTTCTAATTGCCATTGGTAACTAGTCTTATTATTGTCTATTTAAATAATAGCATTTATATTTATATATTGATCTCTAACATTCTACCTTTGAGAATAATTTAATAAAAATTTCACATAAAAATTAGAAATAACCCCACTTCCTTAGACTTCATAATTACATTTTCCTATTTCTTTAATGAAATTGAAATGCATACCCAGCTAGAAAATAAATTTGAATCCAGCAACCATTATTTTAATAGGAGGGAGACAATACTGCCGGAGAAGGCAATGGCACCCCAGTCCAGTACTCTTGCCTGAAAAACCCCATGGACAGAGGAGNGTTGTCTCCCAAAGACACCAATGTCCACTGGAAAACAGTGAGCACAGAATTAGTCTGGGCATACCACACAGCCATCACGCATTATTATTTCATCCCCTTTATGGCTCTGTGGAACTGAGTAGAGTACCATTTACTGATTCACAGGTTGGAACTAAAATGACCTGTGGGGAAATTTGAGAACAAGTATGCTAGCCTCTATTATGTTGCTAGGGCCGCAATAACAATGTCCCATAAACCAGGTGGTTTAAAACAAACAAGCAAAACATCATTCTTCATGGTTCTGGAGACTAAAAGTCTGAAGTCGGTGTGTCAGCAGGACCACGCTGCCTCTGAGGCTCTAGGGACAAATCTGTTTTATGCCTCATTCCTAGTGTCTGGTGGCTCTCGTGACCCTTGGCATTCCTTGGCTTGTAGCTTCAGCATTCCAGTTTCTGACTGCATCTCCCCATGGCCATCTTCCATCTCTCTCTCTCTGTGTATCTATGTGCAAATTTCCTTCTTATAAGAACACCAGTCACAGAGACTTTCCTAGTGGTCCAATGGTTAAAATGCTGAGCTTCCTGTGCAGGGGGAGCAGGTTCGATCTTTGATTCCACGTGCTGTGCAGTGCAGCCAAAAGAAATAAAATAATTTTTTGAATAAATAATCTCTTGTAGACAGTATTAAAAAGTCTAAAAAATTTTTAGAAAGAACACTAGTCATATTGGATTGAAGACCACCACCCCCAGTATGACCTCTTTTTAACTTGACCCTATTTTAAAATAAGATCTCAGTCACAGGTCCAGGTGGACATGACTTTCAGGGGGACATTAATCAGCCCAATCAGCCCCTTACCATGTTGAGTCCATTCTGTCAAATCTTACCTGTGATCATACTTTCTACACTATACAGAAATGAGTCAAATAATAGCAGTAAAAAAAAAGAGTTTATCCACTCTTAGGTATTTGCATTTGAAAATGGAATTTCAAATCATTTTCTTGATTTCTGTGATTTTAATAAAACTGTAGAAAACACAAAACAAACGAGTGTTGCTATCTTGTCCACATAAACACTAGAGTTTGCTCACCTGTCTGTAGATTCAACAGAGAGTGCAAATGTAAATCTTGGCAAGTCCTATTCAGCCTATAAATACGTATAATGTGGACTTGATAATAGCTGCACTGCAAGTCAGAACGAATTTGCATTTGACTATATCCAGTTTTACCACTACATAAAAGAAAAAATGGATGTCTTAAAGGCCACCGGAAGTTCAGAGAAATGTTACTGGAAAAGCAAACAGGGAGATTAAAAATAACCTACTACATCATGAGACAGAAGAAAATATGTCATTGTTACTGTTCATTAAAAACAGATAATATCTGTATAATTAGTACTTTGTATTTATGTTCCCCTTTTACAATATATTTATAGATCTTAAGAATATACAATAACATAGCCTATACAATTTAAATATCCAATGTAGAGTTTTTTAAAAAGATAAAGTGCTATATCAAAGGAAAAGAACTACATTTCTCTACATATTATTTGTTTAATTAGCCTGCTATCAATCACTTCTAATTGCCATTGGTAACTAGTCTTATTATTGTCTATTTAAATAATAGCATTTATATTTATATATTGATCTCTAACATTCTACCTTTGAGAATAATTTAATAAAAATTTCACATAAAAATTAGAAATAACCCCACTTCCTTAGACTTCATAATTACATTTTCCTATTTCTTTAATGAAATTGAAATGCATACCCAGCTAGAAAATAAATTTGAATCCAGCAACCATTATTTTAATAGGAGGGAGACAATACTGCCGGAGAAGGCAATGGCACCCCAGTCCAGTACTCTTGCCTGAAAAACCCCATGGACAGAGGAGGCTGGTAGGCTGCAGTCCATGGGGTCACTAAGAGTCGGACCCGACTGAGCGACTTCACTTTCACTTTTCACTTTCATGCATTGGAGAAGGAAATGGCAACCCACTCCAGTGTTCTTGCCTGGAGAATCCCAGGGACGGAGGAGCC
>SJYX01002473.1:131641-186485 GCA_006410675.1 Oreotragus oreotragus
TTCTTGCCTGGAGAATCCCAGGGACGGGGGAGCCTGGTGGGCTGCTGTCTATGGGGTCGCACAGAGTCGGACACGACTGAAGTGACTTAGCAGCAGCAGCAGCAGCAACAGCAGACAATATTTAACATTTTAGAAGATGAGGATTAACTGTAACTGAAATCAATATTTCATGATATGATTTAATAAAATAGATTCTAACTACATTATTTAATAATGTTCACCCAATCTGAAGGAAGTCACATAAAAGTTTCATCTGTAGCCTTTATCTAATGCATCTATTAAAAATTAGTAGTCCCAGAAATCATTCCAGTTACACTGTAAAGAATCAGCGTTATTAACTTACACTGATTTGCTGTTTAGATTCTTTTCTTTCTAGCTAATGGCATGGCCCTAAGGATGAATACTAAGAATAGCTAAAAAGATTTGCCAATATTAAATACATTTTAAAAGCCATTTTTAACATCCAATATTTTTCACCAATCCTCTTTGTTCTCCTGGAGTCCCCCCAAGAATGCTCTGTGACCTTGACAATAGTCCAGGGGTGGAGGAGACTAGGTCAAAACCTGTCATCACTTACACATCCCAACTCTGTGATGTATCACAACTGAAACCATTTCAGTGTGGCTGAACACCCCACTTCTAATGTTGGCTTCACTTTAACTGACTGTACTTAGAACAGAGGGAGACGGACAGTCCATGATCAGGAGGACTTGATCCATCACAAAAAAGTAACTGCGCTTTGACTTGGTCCAGGAGGCATGTACACCAGGGCAGTCACTTCTGAGATTTAAGATGGATAAAGGGTATGCCTTTTTTTGGTAAAGTGAGAGGAGAAGCAGAAACATTTTAGCAAAGAGTCCAGACAGATGTTAAGGATCCAGGAGCCAATTCCCTTAACTGTTTTCCTCTTGAAAGCAACCACAGTTTGAAGGCCACTGGTGCAGGAGAGGAGAACAGATGGACATGTGGCTTGTGGCGTGATGGTAAGGGCAACACTCAGGACCCCCTTGAGGTTAACCATAATGATTTTAAAATGAAACTAGTCATGTGTTTTGCATTAGCCACAGTCTGCTGGGCTGATACAGGCAGGAAGAAGGTAGCGTACTGGATTTAACCAGGGTTATGGATTTAACCAAGCAAGTAGTTTTGAGAATTCAAAGATGTGATACAGGCAGATAATGAACAACAGAATAAAAAGAAAGAAACTAGACTGTTCAAGAAAGGAAATGTAATCACAATGCACTACTAGACTGTGTAGCAATGCATTTTAATGTAGATTTTAGCTCCTGCCTTGTCATACTGCCTAAGACGAGATTCAGGTAAAGGGTAGTGGTAGCTTGGTCTAAAGTGGTAGAAGTAGACCTGGAGAAAAGTACATGGTGTGGAGAGATATTCAAAATGATGTGACTTAACTTGGTTATGGAATAGAAATGGGGAATGGAAAAGAAATATTTGTCCAGGCCTCTTGCTAATGTGTTTTTTTTTTTTAATGGGTGAAATTTTAATTTATGGATTTATTTCTGGCTGTACTAGATCTTCGTTGCTGCACATGGGCTTCTCTCTCATTGCGTTGAGAGGTCTTCTCGTTGCAGAGCGTGGGCTCTGGGCACATGGGCTTGAGAAGCAAGCAAGCCCGATAGTTGCAGCACGTGGGCTCTATGGGCTCAGCAGTGGTGGCACACAGGCTTAGATGCTCCTGGGCATGTGGTATTTTCCCAGACCAGGGATCAAATTTATGTCCCCTGCACTGACAAGCAGATTCTTAACCACTGGACTACCAAGGAAGTCCCCTTGTTAATGGCTATACTCACTAAGATAGCAAGCACTGAAGTAGGAAAACATTTCTGGAGGAAGATTATTACTATATTTTTAGTGCTCTTGAGCTTGAAGTATCATTGATATATCAAATGGAGAGATCAAGGAGGCATATGCTATACCAGTTTAGAGGTAAGGTCTGAGAAGGACATACATATTAGGGTGTTGATGGTGTTATCCGTGGGCAGTGAGCCAAATGAATGGATGAGCTCTGTTAGGAAATGAATACAGAGATTGTAATACAGAGTAAGAAGGGGATTGGAGTATATTGTTATATATATTAAAAAAAGGTGCGTATTCCTCTCATCCTGGTTTGCATGACTTTATGTGATATTGCCTCCCATTAAGAGGTTGAATTTATTTCTCCAGATCTCTTAAGCCTGAACCAGCCTTGTGACTTCCTTGAACCAACAGGAAACAAGAAATGTAATGTTGGGAGAATCAGAATCTAGATATCAAGAGGCCTTGCAGCTTCCACTCTTGCCCTTGAGGCTGCCATGTTAGGAAGTCTAGATTAAGCCTTCTTGAGGATAAGTGACGAGAAGGAGGCTCAGCCAACAGCCATCGCTAACCAACACACATGTGCGTAAGTTCATATTAGATCAGCCAGGCCTGAGTTTGCTCTCACGTGACTATCACTGCGTAAGTGACCACAGCCAAGAACAGCGGAACCCCTCAGCCAAGCCAGACTCAATTTGCTCACCTATAGAATCATGAACAAATAAAATATTTTTTAGGTTTACATCACTAAAATTTGAAGTTATGCAGCAATAGACCACTCACTGATGCAAGAGCCCAGGAATGAATCTGGAGTAACTCTAATATTTAAATTTCAGGTAGAGAAATAAAAGTGGTCAAAAAGAAAAGAAAAGAAAAGAAAAAAAGTGGTACCTGGAGAGACAGGATGAAAATCAGGAAGGTATAGGGTCACAGCAACAAGGAGTAGACCCACAGAAACCAAGAGGTATTTGGTGAATGCGGGAATAGCAATAGTGTCACATATGGCTGAAAGGTCAAATAAGATGAAAGGGAAAATTCCATTGGATTTAATGATATGAAGGTCATGGCCACTCAGTGACATTTAGGACAGAGGAAAAATTGATAAGTTCAGGTATAGACAGACTTTGAGATGCCTGTAGGGTATTTAGGTGCATCTGCCCAGCACATAGTTAGATTATACGAGCCTCAAGCCCAGTGGGAAGTTTAGGGCTAGTCAGCATGTAGGTGGTAGGACCATTAGTGTGGACGAGGTTCCCCAGGGAGAGGATGTGGAGTGGGATGGGGGCAGGATCTTGGGGCACATCAAGGGTTTTGGAGGATCCACACTGGGAGAAATACAAAGAAGTCCGTGGATTAGGAGAACTAGGAAAAAGAAGTGTACAAGAGTGAAAGTACTAGTGTTTCAAAAAAGGGATGAGAAGTAACTGTGTCAAGTGCAGCCTCTGCTCTAGGAAGGCAGGAACCAGAAGGTCCCCCCGCCCCCCGCCATTGAATGTGGCACCATTTGCTAGAGCAGTTTGAGCAACACTAGGCAATGGCTGAAAATTAGAAGGTGGATGCCAGTGGGTGAGGAGAATCACACAGAGGAGAGGGAAAGAGGGCACTTTCGAGGACCAGGTATTTTGCTTTTTATTCATTTTAGTTTGTTTTAAGGCTATTTGGGTTAAGCTTGCTTATTAAATGAGAGAAAAGAAGTAGTTTGAAAAGACAGGGTTACACCATAATGGGATATTTTTTCCAACATTTGCTTTTCCAACTTTCATGACAAGTTCTACATTTATTTAGTTTTTACAGCATCACCCTTTCTCTTGATATATAGTTGGTTAAAATTCACAGATTTGTTTGCTTGGGGAGGGACAAGGCATTTTTTTCTAACTTGGAGCTATTTTCCAAATCACAAAGGAATTATGTAATATTCTAAGAATTCTCAAGTGATGCTAAGAAAAGAAGTGAAATTTCCTGGTTAGAAAAATTTGAAAAAGACTATACATTTGAAATTTCCCTCTGAAAGACTGACAGAGTTTATTAGACTGATAAAATCTCCATCCGAGACTTCCTACCTTATGCAAAAAAAAAAAAAAAAGCAAAAGCCAAAATAAAACCCCCAAAAACCCCACCATCCCATTACACTAATTACCCGGAGAATGCTTTTTTCTCATTGATTTTTTTGGTTTTTCTTTTTTTGCTTGTTGGCTTTAGAAAAATAAAAGTATCTTGTGTTTCACACAGATTGAGCATTCAGGACTTGTTTAATAAGTAACAGGAGAAGGAAACAAAACAATACAACAAATGAATGCAATTGTTTAAAATCACAATATAAATTATAACAAAACACTTAAAATAATGTTAAGGGTTTATATGTGGGGAGGTTGTATTATTTTTGTTTTAAATTTAGTGAGGAATAACTTTTATTAGAAACTTCACACAAATCAGAAAAAAGTAAAAATAAAAACATGTTTTAGTTTATGTCTATGTGATGCCACAAGAAAAATCTCACCATCACCTTGTCTGTGCCAAGTCAAACATTATTTTTCAAACATCTAGATTGAATGTCTGAAGAAATCATAAAAAAATAAATTATGTAAACACAATGTTAGTTTATATAAAACAAGCTTTATAAACAAACCTATAATTTGCATAATTGCACTTTGTGGAAGAACATCTATTTACATGACTTTGACCTCTGGCTCAAGTTCTGCCAAAGTTAAAATAAAAATTATAGAAAAGAGAATTTTAATGACTAATATCCTTTTTTCCCCCAATTTCAAGTATTTGTATTTTCAAATAATGTAGGAAACAGTAGAGTTTCAATGTTCCAGATTGAAAGCATTAAATATAAAAGCAACATCTGGACTTCACAAAAGAATACATTTTCTTCCATTTGTATTTTTGGCTGCTGAACAACTTACTGTAGCAAGTTCTTTCAATTAATATTCAGACATGTAGCCAGGGCAGTAATAAGTACCATGGCAGAGAAAGTTGCCTATTAACCCTTCAACTTGTCTTCTCTGCAAACATTCCATCTGATTTGGGGCTGAATAGTATTTGGATTGCTCTTTGGCACATGTCCAAAGTATTCTATTGTTGACATTTTCATCAAGCAGTCTTTAAACTGGCTTACATCTTTTAAGATGGGTGCTAAATAATTTTAGTTGCATTTTAAAAGGCAAGGCAAAACTAAAGGAAAAGCAATAATGACATAAAACAATGACTACCCTGTATTAAATTCTCACAATCTCTACATTTACATATGAGTTACCAATCAGTCAAGAAGTACATTTCCTTGGTTGAAGGTGACTGGAAATATATTTTTCTGTTCTAAAACTAGTGATTTTTGCATAGATCCAAATTCTGAATGATTTGTATCAAAAGCAGATCAACCAGCTTATAACTTGTAACAAAAAAAGCTTCGCATTACAATCTAAAATACCATCTCTTAACAAATATTTGGACTCTGTGAAAAGCATTATGATACTTAGGTTGTAGGGTACAAAGGAAATGAGACAGCACTTCTCCTTCTAAGGCTATGCAGTTTGCTAAAATGTGGTAAAGTAACTGGAATGCAAAACACAAAGTGATGTGTATGAAAAAAGAAGAAAACCTAAAGAATTAGCTAGAGTGGAAATTTCTATAAAATACAATGATTTTAATCTAACTTGCTACAAATAACACTGAGAGTGCAAGATCATCCTTTAACTAACCATTAGACTGGGACTTCCCTGGTGGTCCAGTGGTCAAGACTCCATGCTTTTACTGCAGAAGGAACGGGTTGGATCCCTGGTCAGAGAACTAAGATCTCACATGCCGCTTAGCGTGGCCAAAAAATATAAATAAAGCTAGACTGTGGAGTTCTTAACAACATGCTATAATCTTCCTCCAAGAATGTCAGAATTTAAATAGCATCTCTGAGGGTAATCTTTACAGGAGTCTAAATTTCTTGGTTTCTAAAAGAAAGAAAAAAAAAAAAGAAACACACGGCAATCAACATATGTGATTGTTGCAACCTCTTGAGAAAAAAATAGGGGTAGGGTATGTGTGTGTAGAACTCTTTCCCTCTTTTAGAGCTGCTTGTGTCAGATCCAAAGAACTAAGCTAAGAGAAGACTGGGGAGTCTTTTGGAAAGCAATTATTTGACTTGAGAGTTAGAACATGGAAGATACATTGTGGATTTGAAATTGAAAATAATAAAAGGTTTACACAACAGGGTAAGACTGACTATGCTCAAACAGAAGGACTTTAAGAATCGCTTGCTTTTTAGCCATCATACCCTGGTGGAGAACACACACATACACGCGCACACCATACACGTAACAGCCGCCTGTCAGAGCAAGTAAGGCAAGGACAGCATCAGGGATGATTCGCTGGAAAATCAGGCAACATTCAGGAGTGCTCAGAACACTCCACATCCCCTCGCCTATCTGGCCATTCCTCGGGGGCCAGCCCTGCCTCTGCAAAGCCATCCTGGAGTCTCCTAAGCAAGGTCACATATTTTGTCCTTGGTGCCACCATGACACTGGTACACACCTTGATCACAGTCTAGCATTAATCACAGATGACTGCAATTATCTATTCACATATCTGCCTCCTTCCCAGATAATGAGGAACTGGAAGGTCAGGGACCACAGAACCTAGCAGAGAGCCTGGAAGAACATATACAATCAGCACTTTTATAATAGATGACTGTGCGCATCTCCAAGTGCCAGAGAAAAGAACTCCCCAAGGCCATAAAAACCACTAACCATTATGCTTATTATTTACTTAATTAAATTCACTTAACTTACATAAATTTATTTAATTAATTAGTTTAATTATTCAGAGTAATTCATTTCTTCTTCCTTTCAACAATGATTTACTTGGTTTCCACTGACGATATCAAGCATCATATGGCACTGAAAGTAACCCAGTCTTGTCCAACTCTTAGAGACCCCATGAACCATATAGTCCATGGAATTCTCCAGGCCAGAATACTTAAGTAGGTAGTCGTTCCCTTCTCCAGGGGATCTTTCCAACCCAGGGATTGAACCCAGTTCTCCTGCATTGCAGGAGGATTCTTTACCAGCTGAGCCACCAGGGAAGCCCAAGAATATTGGAGTGGGTAGCCTATCTGTTCTCCAGAGGATCTTCCTGACCAGGGTCTCCTGCATTGCAGGCGAATTCTTTACCAGCAGAGCTACCAGGGGACTAACTTAGAACAGAAAACACACAAAACACCGCAGAAAGTTTATTATATTTTAGAGGAGGGTGAGGAAGAGAGAATTTTCTTAAATTACCGGAGTGGAATGTCTATGACATTTGGGATATTTTATATGACCTAGCCTCAGCCCTCAAGAAATTTACATTATAGTTGGTGGAATTAATGCAAAGATAATGAATAACAAAAATACCAGGTGAGTGCTAATTGTGTGGAACAAAAAAATTAGGAGTGTGAACATCCACTGGTGGCCACTTTGGGCTTAGAGAGATCAACAATAGCTTTCTGGGATTGTGATGGGTTTGGAAGGGGAGGGAGCTGCTGAGAAAGAGGAGAGTCTACTATTGCTGGGAAGGGGAATGGTCTGAGCTACAGCAGAAGAGAAAAGTGCAAGGCTTGCAGAACAATGCAAAATTCTCCCCTCCTGCACATATGTTCTCCTCCTCCTGCTATTACTTTCCACCTAATCTCTCAGCTCAAGTCCCCACCTTGGACTCCTCTCTGTTTGCTGGAAGGCTTCAGTCTCCAAGACCTTAAAGGTGCTGCCTCTCTCACAAGCTCTCAGTTCCATTTCTCTCTATTCCCATGACCACCACTGGCCATTTCTGAACCTGACTACCAGAAAGGCTTACCTCGACCATCTCCCCTCTCCAACCCATTTCCCAATACACTGACAGTGAGACCTTTCCAAAAGCAAATTTGATTCTATCACTCCTTTCCTAATCATCTTTCATGAGCTCCAGATCACCTACAGCTGGGGTCCCCAACCCCTGGGCTACAGACCTTCCCTTGCATTACGGCCTGAGTTCTGCCTCCTGTCAGATCAGCAGCAACATTAGATTCTCAAAGGAGCATGAACCCTATTGTGAACTGTGCATGTGAAGGATCCAGGCTTCATTCTTCTTATGACAATCATCCTAACTATCATCCCCTACCCCATCCATGGAAAACCTGTCTTCCGCAAAACCAGTCCCTGATGCCAGCTGGGGACCACTGACCTACAGGGTAAAATCCAAAACCCTTAAAATGTTTGGGGGATTCTTCATGATGCCACACTTTCCTGGCTTCTCATCATTGCTCTCCTCCACCACAGGCAGTACTTGGAACTCCAAACTTTCTGCCTGCCTGCTTCTTCAACAGCTGGCCCAGCAATCTCCTCTGTGCAGCCGTCTCCTGTCCTCCTCCATGGTTGTGGACATACTTCAATAATAGCACTTACTGCAAATGGCTGGTTCCGTGGAACCTTCTCTCTACGGCCAGGACATGCATCTTACTCTCCCCACAACAAGCTCAGCACTTAATTCTACAACTAGCACAGGTTTGCTCAACTAATGGTGACAAAGCAAAACTGGTACAAGAATCAGATTTGCAAGTGATTAAAGGTAAAGTTTGTAATGAGGGGACAGAGATAGTACAGAAGATATGTCTATATAAAAATGCAACAGTAAAAAGAAAGCTAACAAAGATACTTGAGAAGTATAGCTGGACTATCGCCTCTCAAAGCCAATAGGCCTCTTCCCACCCATCCCCCCGCACCCCGCCTTGGGCTCAATCTGCAACATTTTCTCCCCCTTCATTGCCCTGTCCAGGCTCAGTTGTGCACTTAGAACTCTTAAGTCAGAGTTCAGCTTCAGGGCTGTCTTTGCTAGGCTGTAGATAGTAATAACAATAGGAGGAGGAATAGTTGGAGTGGTTAGAATTATAGGAGCAGATAGGTGCTGCTGTTATTTACTGTGAGCTATTTATACTAATCCTCAAAGTACTTTGTAAAGCAGGTAGTATTGAAACTGCTGGGTGGCATCTTGGAGGCTTCAAGGAACTCCGGTTCTTTATGTCTCAACACAGAAAGAATTCAGCAAGAGACAAAGTAATAGATAAGAAGTGACTTATTAGAATAGGATGCTTCTGAGGGTGACAAGTTGGAGAGGGCACCACAGCCAGAGCTAAGTAGTCTACAGGTTTATAGTCAAAGGAAAAGTGGAGAGGGAAAGATGACCACCTTCTTCCTCATTCTTGAGTAGGAATCAGGCTTCCAGCATCAGTTTCTCCTCCACATCTGGCGGGGGAGTTTTTTTGTCCCTATGTGGTCAAATTGGGATTGTCATGGTGCAGTGGAAATGAGCAAAAAGTGGTGTGCTGTGCTGTGCTAAGTCGCTTCAGTCGTGTCTGGCTCTGTGTGACCCTATGGACCGTAGCCTACCAGGTTCCTCTGTCCATGAGATTCTCCAGGCAAGAATACTGGAGTGGGTTGCCGTACCTTCCTCCAGAGGATCTTCCTGACCCAGGGACTGAACCCATGTCACTTACATCTCCTGCACTGGCAGGCAGGTTCTTTACCTCTAGTACCACCTATACTAACATATGGCATATCTCAAAATCATCATTTTATTATGTCACCCTTTCCTTATATTTTTGTTTTCTCTGCATGCAGAAGAATGTGTCCTAGGACTCATTCACTTGCTGAGCTCACTGTGCAGAATGTGTGTCTCATTCCACTATTGTTTTATTGTTTGGGGACATGTCTCATGCTTCTGTTGCATGGTTTTGTTGCTAAGCAAACCTACTTTCTTGAGTGATCATTAACTTACAGGAGTCTCCCATACTTCTTTATTTACAACCCCCTAGTGGGATTAACTTGGAGTAGGCCTGTCTCTTATACACATCTAGATGTGTATAAGAGACAGACACTGGAGTGAGTGGCCATTTCCTTCATGTCTTGCAGCTCAGCCAAAATTAAAAAAGGAAGAAGAATCAGGATATAATGCCCAGGGTAATGGGATGATCCACATTAGGGGTTGAAAGAGGGAAATCTGTGGAGCACAGATTTGTCAGTGTGGCCGTGTGCTGTCTCCAGAGTGACTCAGAGAAGAGCAGAGAGCAGTGGGATTCAGGTTGGATCCGCTGTGAGCTCTAACGGAGTCTGGCCTGAACTGATGGCCAGCTCTTCCCCTTCCCATCTTATTAAAGGGATTAAGTACAACCAGCCTTTAAAAAAGAAAAGATTGTTATTTCACATGTATACTACTATTTAAATTCATCCCCACACAAAGAATTGGAAGATAATCATCACTTACATGAGACCTAAAATCACAGTGTTTTGGCTCCAGGCTCCCTCTACTGTCTCTGCAATAATACACAAACATTTTATGGCACTCTCCTGACTGGATTCCAACATTTATGAAAATCAAAGCAAACATAATCTTGTGTAATAATAAAGGCTATCCTTAATATGATAATCAGAAAGTTCACTATTTGGAGAAAGTTGACCATAATAAACTAGTTAATGAAATATTTATACAAACAGAACTATGTGAAGTTGGTTGACCATTTTTAATCCACAAGTGGCAATTTCATACGTTTCAACCTTATGTATGAACATTTAATCATCAAAGAATAGTAGGGTGTGTGTCTGTTTGGGGGAGTGATTATTACCTTTAATAATCTCTCATGAAATTCCCTCAATACATTGGTTAACTTACATGATATTTCTTGGCCAAAATTAACTATAAAATATGTTAAATCTAGTGTCTTTATAGGAATGTTTATGTTATAACTTGGGGTTAGGAAAAAGAAATCTGCCTTCAGGTTAAAAAGTGTAAAGATACAAAATGTTTCACACCGGAAGGCAAAAGAAAGAAATGCGGAAAAGCCTTATGTTTACAAGAGGAAAGCTGGAAATAAAACAGTTAACATTTTAACTGTGAGAGGAGGAAGTAGGGCAATTTGCATATACTTCAAACAATCTCACACTGTTGAGAAAACCTGCAAATCCTGCAAAGAATTAGAGAGAAAAGCCAAAGTCAATACACTTCAAATACCCTTGATATTTCACAGACACTAACAAGAAAGCATCTTCTGGGTAAGTTCACACATTGCACAAAATAAATATTAATTCTGTTGTTGGTAATTTTCCAAAAAGTTAATATTTTACAGTTCGGAATTTTATTCCTTAAGTTTCCTTTGAAGCTGGAAAATTGGTTTTTGAAGTTATGTTTTCATAATCCTAGGAATTCAGTCTAAGAATGAAAGATGCCGTTAAAGACCTATTTACAAAGATGCTCATCAAAACCTTATTTTTATAGTCACTGTTCATCACTTAAATCTTATGCTTAGCAGAGTGTCTAATATAAATACTCCATAATTATTCTTGAAAAAAGGAGTAAATTACAAATAAATTGTGGCTTATACATATTATATAATAGATGACCACTAAAAATGTTTTTGAAGACTTATGAAGATTGAGGAAATAGACATTAGAGAGAGTGTTAAGCAAAGAGGGATGCTAACAATGTATACACTATCTGATACAAGTTTTATAAAGTAAATATATACATGCACACAAAAGGCTAGAAGGAAAAGTAAAATTATTGACTAAGTTGGTTTTTCTTTGTGTTTCTCTTTATGTTGCAAATTGTCATGAGCATGTATTACTTTTATAATCAGAAAAACACTAAATGTTAAACATTTTTCATCATGCTTTGCTAACAATTAAACATGTGATACAAAAATTAATCATTAAAAACTGTGGAGTTGAATAAAAGATAGTTGTTGGGAGATTCAGTGTTTCTATATGTGTATTTGGCTTTTCCCCTTCACTCTGTTAGAACAAACTGTCACTGCTGCTGCTGTAGCAGCAGCAGCATTCAGTGGCTTAAATGCACCGTCAGAGCTAAACTGTGCTCCACTTTTAACACCAAAAATAAATTCTGTACAAAAGTTAGAGAGATAGGTGAGTTAATTCATTTCTTTCTGTCTTTTTGTAGCTTGAGTGTACACACGCACTGAGTCATGTTCAACTCTTTGCAACCCCATGGGATGGGCTTCTCTGTCCATGGAATTCTCCAAGCAAGACTACTGCAGTGGGTTGCCATTACCTCCTCCAAGGACCCAAGGATCCAACCGCATCTCCTGTGTCTCCTGCATTGCAGGCAGATTTTTCTTTTTCTTATCACTTGAGCCATCAGGGAAGCCCCTTTTATAGCTTGCTGCTGCTGCTCAGTCACTTCAGTGGTGTCCGACTCTTTGCGACCCCATGAATCCCACCAGGCTCCCCTGTCCCTGGGATTCTCCAGGCAAAAACTCTGGAGTGGGTTGCCATAAAGCTTACCCTCCTTTTATTTCCTGGAGGAGGAAATGGCAACCCACTGTGCCTGGTGGGCTACAGTCTGTGGAGTCACGAAGAGTTGGGCATGACTGAACGACTTTCACTTTCATACCACTTATGTCCACACTTGGTCATAAGTGGATACTTACATAATGGCTACTTTGAAGCTCCAAAGTATTCAAAGTTCCATGGCCCCAGTTCAGTTCAGTTCAGTTCAGTCTCTCAGTTGTGTCCGACTCTTTGCGACCCCATGAATTGCAGCACGCCAGGCCTCCCTGTCCATCACCAACTCCCGGAGTTTACTCAAACTCACGTCCATCGAGTCCGTGATGCCATCCAGCCATCTCATCCTCTGTCGTCCCTTTCTCCTCCTGCCCCCAATCCCTCCCAGCATCAAGGTCTTTGCCAATGAGTCAACTCTTCGCGTGAGGTGGCCAAAGTACTGGAGTTTCAGCTTTAGCAGCATTCCCTCCAAAGAACACCCAGGACTGATCTCCTTTAGAATGGACTGGTTGGATCTCCTTGCAGTCCATGGGGCTCTAACTTTACCCAATCTTTAATTTTTATACCTATTCTGGATGCAGGGACTTTTATTCATATACATAGTGTAGGAGGAGTAATAATGATAGCTAAGTGTTACTGATCAATTCTCATGTTCCATGCTCTGTGTCAGGGGCCTATTTTCTCTCGGGTCTTTTTCTGAGCAAGTACTTTGATCATCCCCACTTTGTACTTGAAGACCCTGAGGCTCAAAGTAGGAGTCCTGTCTGTNTAATGATAGCTAAGTGTTACTGATCAATTCTCATGTTCCATGCTCTGTGTCAGGGGCCTATTTTCTCTCGGGTCTTTTTCTGAGCAAGTACTTTGATCATCCCCACTTTGTACTTGAAGACCCTGAGGCTCAAAGTAGGAGTCCTGTCTGTTTACTCCTTTGTGTGGAGAAAATATTTTTATTTCAAAATCATTAAACCATATTTGCCTCTACTTTCATGAACAATATATACTGAAAATACTGTTTTCAACAAATAGACTCTTCTGTTGCAGGGAAGAAGGGTAGGAAGAGTAAGTTTAATCAGTTAGATTTGGGGGTTTCTTCCATTTCCTTGGAGCAGGACGATGGGAATAGCCAGTTCTACATTACCCATGTGTCTGTAGTAAGAAAAATTCATCAAAACTAATGTTTTAAAAGGTATTGATCAAGAAGTATAATGAATTTTCCTTTCCCTTTACTGAACAAAAAGTCTTCAACCAAGCTTAAGACATACGGGTGTTCCTAAAATAAAGGAGATAGTGGTTTGCTATGTCCTTTTAAACTAGGAGTATATCTGTCAATGACCTAACTGAGCTCTTTAAAAAAACTTCCATTGGAAACTTCCATTTCCACTTTTTCCTTTACGTCTTTCCTACCATCCTGAGCTCCAAGGAGGTTTAGAATGAATATGAACAAATGATTAAGAGAATTTTAAAATAACAGAATCTCTATATATACTCAGTTCCTGAAATGGTCCACCTGGCTCCATTTTATATAAATATAATTATAAAATTTACCATTTTAAGCCTGTCTACATGTCAGAACTTTATATACTTTGTCATTTGAAGCTGACAAACATCTACCAAGGCACATATTCCTTGAGAGCACCTAGGAGGTTAAATAGCCATTAGACCTCTTATCATATGGCTACTTAGTGAAATTAGAATCCAGATTTGATTCCAACAAACAGGCTTCCTTCAAAACACGTGACTCGGCAACAAATAGATCCTGGTGATTCCCTGCATCCCAAATGGAGAAAAACAACCAATTCCTTCCTAGAAGCCAAGCTTGAGGGACAATTAGAATTTTCTAACACCAATTACCACCCCCTTCTGCGACCAAAGCAGTATTTAAGCAGTAAAACCTTTCCAGTGACAATGTCAATTTCACATCCCATGACTTGGCCCCCTAGAGGGAGAGGAGGGTCCCTGATTTAATTACTTGAATCTGATCTTGGGAACATTGGAGAAGGAAATGGCAACCCTCTCCAGTGTTCTTGCCTGGAGAATCCCAGAGACTGGGGAGCCTGGTGGGCTGCCGTCTATGGGATCGCACAGAGTCGAACAGGACTGAAGCGACTTAGCAGCAGCAGCAGCAGATCTTGGGAAACGCGTTCCAGAGACAGCCCCCCGCCATTCCAGGAAACCCATAGTCTTTTCGGGCGATCTTAGGTTGGGGGACGAAATCCTGCAGGGGACATTTGTTCATCCACATCCAGGGACAACTCTCTCTCCCAACTCATCTTTTACTCCACAGGTTTAAAACACAAAGGAGGCCACCTAGCCTTTTCCCCTCTCCTCGCCAAAATCATGACCAGGTGTGGACAAGGAAATGCCAATCCCCCTCCAATCTGCCCTTCTGACGGTAACTGGTGCACGTGCGGACTCTCAAACGAATGTGTCCGACTGATGGTGGTTTAGTCGCTAAGTCGTGTCCGACTCTGTAGCCTGCCCGGCTCCTCTGTCAGTGGGATTGTCCAGGCAAGAATACTGGGGTGGGTTGCCATTTCCTTCTCCCGGGGCTCTTCTAGACCCATTAATTTGACCCGGGCCTCCTGCATTACAGACAAATACTTTACCGACTGAGCTATGAGGGAAGCGTCGGACAGTGTATGCACTCAATTCTCTGAGCGGTAGGAGTCCAACCCCCGGACTCCCTGGCACGTGGCCTGCCCAAGTTCCTAGACTCCAGGATCTTGCTCCGCCCCCTTCACAGCCCCTCAGCCGAGCCCCGCCCCGTCAGCCCTGCCCAAGGTTCGCCCCGCCCCTTCTCAGCTTACTCTGCTCCAACTGCGCACGCGCTAGCGCGCTGTCTCGTCTCCATGGCGACATGACGTCTACTTGCTGCACTCTTCCAAACACTGAGCGGAGCAGGAGCTGGGCTAGCTTTCTCTGTCAACACTTCCGATGCTCCGCGTGAGAGGGCCACAGGCGGGTAAGAGGCGCCGCACCGAGCACGGTCGCCGTCTCCCCATCCCTGCGAGCAACCTGACCCAGTTCTTACCTCGGACTCCCTCAGGCCCGGCGCCTGAACCCGCCAACTTCTCTGACCGCTCCAGGGTCGGGCTCTGGCGTCCCACGACAGCCCAGGCAGCGCGCGAGAAGGTAGGGGCCGCGCGACCGGAGGTGCACCTCGTACTTTGGTTTCTTCCTCTGGCTGTAGTTCGGCGCTGAGGAAGGGATATTTGTGTCCCTGTGGGTGTGATAACTAAGCGGTTTTGACAGGCGCATCTACACCACCGTTCTCTGACCTGCCCATTCGCACATGCCAACTCCCTCTCCCGCTCACCCCCCAAAAAACAATGAAAATAGCCACGTTCCATCCCAGGGCTTCTGGCTTCTNCTTGATTTTTTTGGTTTTTCTTTTTTTGCTTGTTGGCTTTAGAAAAATAAAAGTATCTTGTGTTTCACACAGATTGAGCATTCAGGACTTGTTTAATAAGTAACAGGAGAAGGAAACAAAACAATACAACAAATGAATGCAATTGTTTAAAATCACAATATAAATTATAACAAAACACTTAAAATAATGTTAAGGGTTTATATGTGGGGAGGTTGTATTATTTTTGTTTTAAATTTAGTGAGGAATAACTTTTATTAGAAACTTCACACAAATCAGAAAAAAGTAAAAATAAAAACATGTTTTAGTTTATGTCTATGTGATGCCACAAGAAAAATCTCACCATCACCTTGTCTGTGCCAAGTCAAACATTATTTTTCAAACATCTAGATTGAATGTCTGAAGAAATCATAAAAAAATAAATTATGTAAACACAATGTTAGTTTATATAAAACAAGCTTTATAAACAAACCTATAATTTGCATAATTGCACTTTGTGGAAGAACATCTATTTACATGACTTTGACCTCTGGCTCAAGTTCTGCCAAAGTTAAAATAAAAATTATAGAAAAGAGAATTTTAATGACTAATATCCTTTTTTCCCCCAATTTCAAGTATTTGTATTTTCAAATAATGTAGGAAACAGTAGAGTTTCAATGTTCCAGATTGAAAGCATTAAATATAAAAGCAACATCTGGACTTCACAAAAGAATACATTTTCTTCCATTTGTATTTTTGGCTGCTGAACAACTTACTGTAGCAAGTTCTTTCAATTAATATTCAGACATGTAGCCAGGGCAGTAATAAGTACCATGGCAGAGAAAGTTGCCTATTAACCCTTCAACTTGTCTTCTCTGCAAACATTCCATCTGATTTGGGGCTGAATAGTATTTGGATTGCTCTTTGGCACATGTCCAAAGTATTCTATTGTTGACATTTTCATCAAGCAGTCTTTAAACTGGCTTACATCTTTTAAGATGGGTGCTAAATAATTTTAGTTGCATTTTAAAAGGCAAGGCAAAACTAAAGGAAAAGCAATAATGACATAAAACAATGACTACCCTGTATTAAATTCTCACAATCTCTACATTTACATATGAGTTACCAATCAGTCAAGAAGTACATTTCCTTGGTTGAAGGTGACTGGAAATATATTTTTCTGTTCTAAAACTAGTGATTTTTGCATAGATCCAAATTCTGAATGATTTGTATCAAAAGCAGATCAACCAGCTTATAACTTGTAACAAAAAAAGCTTCGCATTACAATCTAAAATACCATCTCTTAACAAATATTTGGACTCTGTGAAAAGCATTATGATACTTAGGTTGTAGGGTACAAAGGAAATGAGACAGCACTTCTCCTTCTAAGGCTATGCAGTTTGCTAAAATGTGGTAAAGTAACTGGAATGCAAAACACAAAGTGATGTGTATGAAAAAAGAAGAAAACCTAAAGAATTAGCTAGAGTGGAAATTTCTATAAAATACAATGATTTTAATCTAACTTGCTACAAATAACACTGAGAGTGCAAGATCATCCTTTAACTAACCATTAGACTGGGACTTCCCTGGTGGTCCAGTGGTCAAGACTCCATGCTTTTACTGCAGAAGGAACGGGTTGGATCCCTGGTCAGAGAACTAAGATCTCACATGCCGCTTAGCGTGGCCAAAAAATATAAATAAAGCTAGACTGTGGAGTTCTTAACAACATGCTATAATCTTCCTCCAAGAATGTCAGAATTTAAATAGCATCTCTGAGGGTAATCTTTACAGGAGTCTAAATTTCTTGGTTTCTAAAAGAAAGAAAAAAAAAAAAGAAACACACGGCAATCAACATATGTGATTGTTGCAACCTCTTGAGAAAAAAATAGGGGTAGGGTATGTGTGTGTAGAACTCTTTCCCTCTTTTAGAGCTGCTTGTGTCAGATCCAAAGAACTAAGCTAAGAGAAGACTGGGGAGTCTTTTGGAAAGCAATTATTTGACTTGAGAGTTAGAACATGGAAGATACATTGTGGATTTGAAATTGAAAATAATAAAAGGTTTACACAACAGGGTAAGACTGACTATGCTCAAACAGAAGGACTTTAAGAATCGCTTGCTTTTTAGCCATCATACCCTGGTGGAGAACACACACATACACGCGCACACCATACACGTAACAGCCGCCTGTCAGAGCAAGTAAGGCAAGGACAGCATCAGGGATGATTCGCTGGAAAATCAGGCAACATTCAGGAGTGCTCAGAACACTCCACATCCCCTCGCCTATCTGGCCATTCCTCGGGGGCCAGCCCTGCCTCTGCAAAGCCATCCTGGAGTCTCCTAAGCAAGGTCACATATTTTGTCCTTGGTGCCACCATGACACTGGTACACACCTTGATCACAGTCTAGCATTAATCACAGATGACTGCAATTATCTATTCACATATCTGCCTCCTTCCCAGATAATGAGGAACTGGAAGGTCAGGGACCACAGAACCTAGCAGAGAGCCTGGAAGAACATATACAATCAGCACTTTTATAATAGATGACTGTGCGCATCTCCAAGTGCCAGAGAAAAGAACTCCCCAAGGCCATAAAAACCACTAACCATTATGCTTATTATTTACTTAATTAAATTCACTTAACTTACATAAATTTATTTAATTAATTAGTTTAATTATTCAGAGTAATTCATTTCTTCTTCCTTTCAACAATGATTTACTTGGTTTCCACTGACGATATCAAGCATCATATGGCACTGAAAGTAACCCAGTCTTGTCCAACTCTTAGAGACCCCATGAACCATATAGTCCATGGAATTCTCCAGGCCAGAATACTTAAGTAGGTAGTCGTTCCCTTCTCCAGGGGATCTTTCCAACCCAGGGATTGAACCCAGTTCTCCTGCATTGCAGGAGGATTCTTTACCAGCTGAGCCACCAGGGAAGCCCAAGAATATTGGAGTGGGTAGCCTATCTGTTCTCCAGAGGATCTTCCTGACCAGGGTCTCCTGCATTGCAGGCGAATTCTTTACCAGCAGAGCTACCAGGGGACTAACTTAGAACAGAAAACACACAAAACACCGCAGAAAGTTTATTATATTTTAGAGGAGGGTGAGGAAGAGAGAATTTTCTTAAATTACCGGAGTGGAATGTCTATGACATTTGGGATATTTTATATGACCTAGCCTCAGCCCTCAAGAAATTTACATTATAGTTGGTGGAATTAATGCAAAGATAATGAATAACAAAAATACCAGGTGAGTGCTAATTGTGTGGAACAAAAAAATTAGGAGTGTGAACATCCACTGGTGGCCACTTTGGGCTTAGAGAGATCAACAATAGCTTTCTGGGATTGTGATGGGTTTGGAAGGGGAGGGAGCTGCTGAGAAAGAGGAGAGTCTACTATTGCTGGGAAGGGGAATGGTCTGAGCTACAGCAGAAGAGAAAAGTGCAAGGCTTGCAGAACAATGCAAAATTCTCCCCTCCTGCACATATGTTCTCCTCCTCCTGCTATTACTTTCCACCTAATCTCTCAGCTCAAGTCCCCACCTTGGACTCCTCTCTGTTTGCTGGAAGGCTTCAGTCTCCAAGACCTTAAAGGTGCTGCCTCTCTCACAAGCTCTCAGTTCCATTTCTCTCTATTCCCATGACCACCACTGGCCATTTCTGAACCTGACTACCAGAAAGGCTTACCTCGACCATCTCCCCTCTCCAACCCATTTCCCAATACACTGACAGTGAGACCTTTCCAAAAGCAAATTTGATTCTATCACTCCTTTCCTAATCATCTTTCATGAGCTCCAGATCACCTACAGCTGGGGTCCCCAACCCCTGGGCTACAGACCTTCCCTTGCATTACGGCCTGAGTTCTGCCTCCTGTCAGATCAGCAGCAACATTAGATTCTCAAAGGAGCATGAACCCTATTGTGAACTGTGCATGTGAAGGATCCAGGCTTCATTCTTCTTATGACAATCATCCTAACTATCATCCCCTACCCCATCCATGGAAAACCTGTCTTCCGCAAAACCAGTCCCTGATGCCAGCTGGGGACCACTGACCTACAGGGTAAAATCCAAAACCCTTAAAATGTTTGGGGGATTCTTCATGATGCCACACTTTCCTGGCTTCTCATCATTGCTCTCCTCCACCACAGGCAGTACTTGGAACTCCAAACTTTCTGCCTGCCTGCTTCTTCAACAGCTGGCCCAGCAATCTCCTCTGTGCAGCCGTCTCCTGTCCTCCTCCATGGTTGTGGACATACTTCAATAATAGCACTTACTGCAAATGGCTGGTTCCGTGGAACCTTCTCTCTACGGCCAGGACATGCATCTTACTCTCCCCACAACAAGCTCAGCACTTAATTCTACAACTAGCACAGGTTTGCTCAACTAATGGTGACAAAGCAAAACTGGTACAAGAATCAGATTTGCAAGTGATTAAAGGTAAAGTTTGTAATGAGGGGACAGAGATAGTACAGAAGATATGTCTATATAAAAATGCAACAGTAAAAAGAAAGCTAACAAAGATACTTGAGAAGTATAGCTGGACTATCGCCTCTCAAAGCCAATAGGCCTCTTCCCACCCATCCCCCCGCACCCCGCCTTGGGCTCAATCTGCAACATTTTCTCCCCCTTCATTGCCCTGTCCAGGCTCAGTTGTGCACTTAGAACTCTTAAGTCAGAGTTCAGCTTCAGGGCTGTCTTTGCTAGGCTGTAGATAGTAATAACAATAGGAGGAGGAATAGTTGGAGTGGTTAGAATTATAGGAGCAGATAGGTGCTGCTGTTATTTACTGTGAGCTATTTATACTAATCCTCAAAGTACTTTGTAAAGCAGGTAGTATTGAAACTGCTGGGTGGCATCTTGGAGGCTTCAAGGAACTCCGGTTCTTTATGTCTCAACACAGAAAGAATTCAGCAAGAGACAAAGTAATAGATAAGAAGTGACTTATTAGAATAGGATGCTTCTGAGGGTGACAAGTTGGAGAGGGCACCACAGCCAGAGCTAAGTAGCCTACAGGTTTATAGTCAAAGGAAAAGTGGAGAGGGAAAGATGACCACCTTCTTCCTCATTCTTGAGTAGGAATCAGGCTTCCAGCATCAGTTTCTCCTCCACATCTGGCGGGGGAGTTTTTTTGTCCCTATGTGGTCAAATTGGGATTGTCATGGTGCAGTGGAAATGAGCAAAAAGTGGTGTGCTGTGCTGTGCTAAGTCGCTTCAGTCGTGTCTGGCTCTGTGTGACCCTATGGACCGTAGCCTACCAGGTTCCTCTGTCCATGAGATTCTCCAGGCAAGAATACTGGAGTGGGTTGCCGTACCTTCCTCCAGAGGATCTTCCTGACCCAGGGACTGAACCCATGTCACTTACATCTCCTGCACTGGCAGGCAGGTTCTTTACCTCTAGTACCACCTATACTAACATATGGCATATCTCAAAATCATCATTTTATTATGTCACCCTTTCCTTATATTTTTGTTTTCTCTGCATGCAGAAGAATGTGTCCTAGGACTCATTCACTTGCTGAGCTCACTGTGCAGAATGTGTGTCTCATTCCACTATTGTTTTATTGTTTGGGGACATGTCTCATGCTTCTGTTGCATGGTTTTGTTGCTAAGCAAACCTACTTTCTTGAGTGATCATTAACTTACAGGAGTCTCCCATACTTCTTTATTTACAACCCCCTAGTGGGATTAACTTGGAGTAGGCAATGGCAACCCACTCCAGTACTCTTGCCTGGAAAACCCCATGGACGGAGGAGCCTGGTAGGCTGTAGTCCATGGAGTCGCTAAGAATCGGGCACGACTGAGCGACTTCACTTTCACTTTTCACTTTCATGCACTGGAGAAGGAAATGGCAACCTACTCCAGTGTTCTTTCCTGGAGAA
Organism: Oreotragus oreotragus; assembly: GCA_006410675.1. Classification (NCBI taxonomy): domain Eukaryota; kingdom Metazoa; phylum Chordata; class Mammalia; order Artiodactyla; family Bovidae; genus Oreotragus; species Oreotragus oreotragus. The sequence continues at coordinate 152,983 of SJYX01002473.1, forward strand.
TCCCAGGGACAGGGGAGCCTGGTGGGCTGCTGTCTATGGGGTCGCACAGAGTCGGACACGACTGAAGTGACTTAGCAGCAGCAGCAGCAGCAGTGGGATTAACTATGTAATCACCCTGTCCCTTTCAGTATTTTTGTCATTTTACAGTTGAGGAGAGTGAATCATGCAGGGATTAAAGTACTTGCTCAAGATCACACCATTTGCTGGGATTTGAACATAGGCAGTCTGACTCCAGAGTCTGAATTCCTTGCGCTGTATTATGCTGTAAAGGTAATATATAAAATTTATAGGTAGTCACCTTTAAATATGAATGTAAGTGAAAGATGATCACTGAAATCATTTTATACACACTTGAGACATTGCAGTGAAATATTACCCTCGCCTGCCCACTTTCCCCATTAAGCTCCTCTAGGATGGAAGTGAAAGATGCTGAGTTCTGTCTGACTCCATGTGACCCCATGGACTGTATAGTCTATGGAATTCTCCAGGCCAGAATACTGGAGTGTGTAGCTTTTCCCTTCTCCAGAAGATCTTCCCAGCCCAGGAGTCAAGAAAAGGTCTCCCACATTGCAGGCGGATTCTTAACCAGCTGAACCACAAGGGAAGCCCAAAGCACAAGGAAACCTATCCATCCTCAAGGTTGGTGCTTAATTACCTGTCTCTCCTCACAATTTCAGGGCCTGAGCATGTAGCTGTCTACCTATAATTCTCCCTTTGCCTGTTCGAATAAAATGTAATTTATAAAAATGAATAGCACAAAAGAATGAAACAACTACACATGTAGGATAAAGAAAATATATATCTTTCAATTTTTTATTACAAAAAAATATGAGATGTTTTACCTTTTTTTGGGACTCTTTTAAGATTTTCTTATTATTTATTTTTCATGGTGCTGGACCGTCACAGCTGCCCGCAGGCTTTCTCTGCCTGCAGGACATGGGCTTCTCACTGGTGAATTCTCTTGCCACAGAACGTAGGGACAAGGGCTTCAGTAGTTGCAGCTCTCAGGCTCTAGAGCGTGGACGCTAGTTGTGGCGCATGAGCTCAGTTGCTTCGTGGCATGTGAACTCTTCTCAGACCAAGGATCGAAACTGTGTTCCTGCATTAGCAGATGAATCCTTACCCACTTCACCACCAGAGAAGTCCAGTCCTAAGTCTATAATCTGAGGTGCATATCTCAAATCTAACTAATCGCGTTTTAAGTGCTCAGTTGCCACATATGGTGAGTGGCTACCATATTGCAGAGCTCTAGTTTATTATGTTCTTTTCCTTTACTCCGTTGTTGCTTCCCTGATAGCTCAGTTGGTGAAAAATCCACCTGCAATGCAGGGGATCCCGGTTCAATTCTTGGGTCAGGAAGATACCCTGGAGAAGGGATAGACTATACCCACTCCAGTATTCTTGGGGTTCCCTTGTGGCTCAGCTAGTAAAGAATCCATCAACAATGCGGGAGATCTAGGTTCGATCCCTGGGATGAGAAGATCCCCTGGAGATGGGAAAAGGTACCCACTCTAGTATTTTGGCCTAGAGAACTCCACGGACCCCATGTATATTCCATGGCGTCACAAAGAGTTGGACATGACTGAGCAACTTTCACTTTCACTTCACTTGTTGCATTTCTTCTTATGCTATTCATTTAATAAGATGGCATCACTGACTTGGTGGACGTGAATCTAAGTGAACTCCAGAAGTTGGTGATGGACAGGGAGGCCTGATGTGCTACGATTCATGGGGTCGCAAAGTTGGTCACAACTGAGCAACTCAACTAAACTAAACTATTTACCAAGGACCAATTTCTGTGACATGAAGTACATTAAGTGCTAGAGATTTTTTTTCTTAAATAGTTTAAATTTATCTGTTCTTTGTAGCCCAAAAAACTAGCTGAATTAACCGAGTTGTTGACTGGGGTTTTGGTTGTTGACAGTCAATTTTTCCTTAAAAGCTAGGGCTGTATCTGATAAAACCTAAGAATTGCTGGGAGCTATGTTTTGCATCATGTGTAGAAAAATCTGTCTACATTGAGAGAGAGAAGAATGAGACCCATGTGAAAGGAGAAGGAGAGATGAGCAAGGGAAAGTCCCTACTTTAAGCACCACACTCTCATGACCACAGCTGTAGCCACTGTGTCCTCATTCCACACAGCTTGTGTATTCAACTGTTGGATTCTATGAGATAGGGCTTCCCCATTTGTGCCTAAGCTACCTTGAGCATGGTTTCTGGAACTTGCAACTGGGAGTTCAAGCTCATACAGCTAAGAGACATTAAGTACATTTGAAAAATACATACTTATGTGATGGCTGTACCTTTTTCTGACAAATTATCCATCTCTGCTTTAACTTTACCTGTGTTCTCAATTACTCTGCTTTTTCCCTGGAGTCAGTGATCTTTCTAAGCAAGTATCATTACTTTAGGGCTTATGTGATTGATTAATTAATTAAAGTCCTTAGAGCTAGCCTGCTTGTCTCAATCACAGCAAAGCCTGCTTTTTGTTTCCCTAAGCAATCTTAATCAGCCCCCTAAGACCATCATCTCTGTTTTTCCTTTGGATGAAACATCAAGTTGTTTCTACCATGTCCCTCCTATGTGCCGGCCACTGTACTAAACCCCTTACCCAGATCATCCTACTTGATGCTTATAGCGAGCCAATGAAGTTGGCACCATTGTGACCCTTGCTTTACAGAGGAAGGAACTGAGGCCTACAGAAGTTTTAACTCACCCAGGCTTACATGGGAAGTGGCGTAATGGAATATGAACCCAGTGTCTTTACTCAAGAGCCCAACTTTTTTTTTAATGACATATAGTTAACTTACAATGTTGTGTTAGTTTCTGGTGTCAGCAAAGTGACTCAGATATAGATATACACACACTTACATGTACATACAGTATACTTTTTCATATTCTGTTTCATTATGGTTTATTGTAAAATACTGAATATAGTTCCCTATGCTAGAGTAGGGCTTTATTGTTTATTTTATGTATAGAAGTTTGTATCTGCTAATCACAAACTCCTAATTTATCCTACCCTCTGCTTTCCCCTTTGGTAGCCATGTTTGTCTTCTGTGTCTGCCAGTCTCTTTCTGTTTCGTAAATAAGTTCGCTTCTATCATGTTTTTAGAGTCCACATATAAGTGACACCATCTGATGTGTCTTTGTCTGACTGACTTCACTTACTATGATTGTCTCTATGTCCATCCATGTTGCTGCAAGCGACATTATTTCATTTTTTATGACTGAGTGGTAATATTCCATTGTATACATGTAGCACATCTTCTTTATTCATCTGTTGATAAATATTTCTATAGCTTCCATGTCTTGGCTTTTGTAAATAGTGCTTCTATGAACATTGGAGTTCATGTATCTTTTTAAATTAGTTTTTTCTTGATATATACCCAGGAGTGGGATTGCTGGATCATATGGTAACTCTAGTTTTAGTTTTTTTAAGGACTCTCCGTACTGTTTTCCATAGTGCCTGCACCAGTTTACATCCCCAGTTAGGTAAAAGACAACCAGGACACCAAAAGAGTGTCTAACAGGCTTTAATGGCGAAGAGCTCCCGGCGGGATTCCTGGACCCGAATGGGGCAGTAGTCTCTTTCTGTTTCGTAAATAAGTTCGCTTCTATCATGTTTTTAGAGTCCACATATAAGTGACACCATCTGATGTGTCTTTGTCTGACTGACTTCACTTACTATGATTGTCTCTATGTCCATCCATGTTGCTGCAAGCGACATTATTTCATTTTTTATGACTGAGTGGTAATATTCCATTGTATACATGTAGCACATCTTCTTTATTCATCTGTTGATAAATATTTCTATAGCTTCCATGTCTTGGCTTTTGTAAATAGTGCTTCTATGAACATTGGAGTTCATGTATCTTTTTAAATTAGTTTTTTCTTGATATATACCCAGGAGTGGGATTGCTGGATCATATGGTAACTCTAGTTTTAGTTTTTTTAAGGACTCTCCGTACTGTTTTCCATAGTGCCTGCACCAGTTTACATCCCCAGTTAGGTAAAAGACAACCAGGACACCAAAAGAGTGTCTAACAGGCTTTAATGGCGAAGAGCTCCCGGCGGGATTCCTGGACCCGAATGGGGCAGAGTCGAGGAAGTCCGAGCGCCCAGACAATGCTGCTGCTAAGTCACTTCAGTCGTGTCCGACTCTGTGTGACCCCATAGACGGCAGCCCACCAGGCTTCCCCATCCCTGGGATTCTCCAGGCAAGAATACTGGAGTGGGTTGCCATTTCCTTTTCCAGTGCATGAAAGTGAAAAGTGAAAGTGAAGTCGCTCAGTCTGTCCGACTGTTAGTGACCCCATGGACTGCAGCCCACCAGGCTCCTCCGTCCATTGGATTTTCCAGGCAAGAGTACTGGGGTGGGGCTAGAAGTTTGTTTATATATGCATGCTGCGAGGGATGGGCAGGTTAATGGATGGGGGTTTGGATAGGTTGCCGGGCCGAGGTGTCGCGGGCTGATAGGTCCTTCTACGTGGCGGAGGTGGGGCGGCTTTAACTGGTGAACTGTGCTGTCACTGGTCCCCGGGATCTGGGAGGCCCCTTCCTTAGGGACTTCCCCCACCGGCAGGGGAGGGAAGGGGTGGCCCATCATGGCCCCCTGGGTTCGACCTTACATTCTGACCCTTTTGATAGGATAAGGGGCGCCGTTATTGTTTCTGGCTACTTCCTGCTGAACTGGGGCGTCGTTGGGGCTGAGGGTCGTGGCCAGATCCCGGTGACCTTTAGGGGGCCTCAGGGTCTCTGGACAGCAGCTTGGAGTATGCAACCACCATCAGCATCCATCCAGTAGCTCTCTGGGTCAGGTCCCAGACCCTCTGGAGGATGATCTGAAAAACACAAGGTCCTATCGACAGGATGAGGAACAAGGCGGTGAGGGGTCTGAGAAGTGGGAGAAGCCATTTTGCCCAAGATGACTTCCACCATCCCAAAAAGTCAGAACTGCCTGACTCGGCCTGTCTAAGTCTGATGCTTTCTCTCAACTCTCGGACCTTGTTCTGAACTATACCAAAGGCATTAATGAAAAACAACAGTCTTCCCCTGAGAACTGGCAGGTTCCCCCTTTTTCAGCCATTAGCAGGTCTAGGGCCCTTCGATTTTGGAGCGCCGCTGCTGCCAGAGAGGCTATCTGGGCCTGTAATGCCATCAGGGAGTCTGCCACCTTGTCTAGGTCTCGATTGAGATCTGCAGACAGCTTATAGCAACAGTGCGTGGCTGATCCCAGTCCTCCTGCCCCCAGTCCTAAGGATGTGAATAAACCTCCTCCAAGGAGCAGGGGAGCTGCAGCCAATGCCCTTTGTTGGCAGTGGGTTGGTTGGATCTGGTCTTCTATCGACTGTGGTGTCAGAATGGTCAGATAGGGCATAAGGAAGACCGGGGTGCAAGGCTCAGTCCAGTTGGGTGGAAAACATTGTAATAAGGTGGTCTGATTACAGAGAAAGAATATCCCGGGTTTTCCACATATTGGAGGGTTTGGGAATAGGGGACCTCGTCTCGAGCCATCACAGGCCACTGTGGTTAATGAGGTGTTGTTGGCCAGAACGCAAGAGGCATTGGCTGGTAGATACAGTACCTCGGTGGTCAAGGGCCCCATTGGCCAGGTTACTTTTGTGGCATTTCAAGTGAGATTTTGGGCCTCTACCCATTTGCTGGGAATCGGTTGGGCAAGGAACGGTCGGGGTCTCAAGGGAAGACAGAGCCAACATGAGAGGTTTGGTGAGATTTCAGTCAAGGTCTGATAGATGTCATTGATGCTGGTGAAAATTTGGAATGAAAAATTAAGGGTTTGAGCGCCTGATGAACTTTGTCTAGGAGTTTGTTGGGCTCATGATGTGGATCAGAGGCTTTAGCTGCTAACTTTATGAGGTCCTGTTGGACCTTATGTTGGGTTTGTTTTTGCCTCTGATCTTGGGCCCCCTTCCCGTCTGTCATTCCGTAGTGAGTTTGCATGGTAAAACAGAGATCTTTGCCTCCAGCTTTATGGCAGTTAGAGGCCGAACTTGATTTGGCTATCCCAAGGCTCTTGGCCGTCCAATACCATTACCTCCATGAGAGCATGGCTGGGCAGGTGGAACATAACAGTTTCGGTGGACATAAGTGTAGGCTGTGAACCTAGTTCCCCAGCGGCTTCGTTCGGTGCAGCCCTGGGGGCAAGATGTAGGTTGTCCAGCCGTATTATCGGATGTAGGTTGTCCAGCCCGTATTATCGTGGCCAGGAGGAATAGTGGCAAGAACATGTCTAGTTATAATATTAGAAGGAGAGTGATAAAAGATAAGAAGTCAATTTGAGATTCCGTAAAAAGGAGGAAGGTCCCCTGTAAGTGTAGATCAAAAATTGCCTGAAAGAAAGAGTCACAGTTGGTGATTGGGGTAGCTAGCCAAAGGTCCTGTAGTAGGGCCAAGATAAATTCTTCAAGGCAGGCTAGGGTGAGAGATATATGGCCAGGTCAGGGTGCCCCAAGAGAATAGCACCCCAGGAGTAGGGAACAGATGGCAAGATAAGCAAGGGCCAGTGAAAGTCAAAGTGCGAGTGGCCAGTCCTGGGGACCTGTGACAGCCAATCCAATGGCGAAGAATAAGGCCAAAGCTGCGACTGGCAACAGCCACAGCTGATGAAGCCAGACAAGCATTGAATGGGACGTGTTAGTCATTGGCGGGAGGCAAGGGTGTCTTAGTAATGGTGATCTTGGTAGGTCCGGAGATTTTAGAGGTATAAGTTTCCAGGGGTTTGGGAGGAGGCAGGCCATGTAGTGGAGCCCGCTTAAGCCATGTGATGTGGTACCAGGACTCGTGTCCCCACAGTTTGGCTGCTGTAGGGGTGGTGAGGACCACCGTGAAAGGCCCTGTCCACTGGGGCTGAAGGGGTCGAGGCGTTAGCGTTTTAAGGAGGACCTGATCTCCTGGTACCAAAGCAGGGGGCGGGATCTCCTGGTTATGGTCTCCAACCGGTTGAAAGAGGACACGGTCAGCGTGTTCTCTGAGTAGGGACCTTAGGAGGGTGAAGTAGGGCAAGTAAGTCCCCATATGAGGGGTTGGGGGATATGGAAGGTTGGTCAGTAGATATGGCCTATCGTACAGCAATTCAAAAGGTGTCAAACCCGTCTTGGCATGAGGAGTTGTCCATATGTGGGTCAGGGCTGCTGGCAGGAGATCGACCCAGGAGAGACGAAGTTCTGCTGTTAACCTGGTCAGGTGAGCCTTGAGGATGCCGTTAGCCCATTTCCACCTTGCCTGATGACTGAGGCCTGTATGGGACATGTAAGTGCCAAGAAATGTTTAAAGCCTCGGCTATTTGCTGAGTGATTTGAGAAACAAAGGCAGGCCCGTTATCGGACTGAATGGAGTTGGGGAGCCTGAACTGTGGAATGAGGTGTGTTAAGAGAGTGTTGGCAATGGTATCGGCTGTCTCCCGGGCAGTGGGGAATGCTTCTACCTATCCAGAAGAGGTGTCGACACAGACCAGCATATATCGGAAGGTCCGATGTCTAGGCATGTGAGTAAAGTCTATCTGCCAATCCTGTCCTGGCAGGTGTCCCCTCAACTGGTGAGTTTCTTGAGGTGGTCTGAGTCCTCCTTGAGGAGAGGTCTTGGCACAGATTAGGCAACGATGATGGACTGCCTGAATGGTAGGTCGGAGATGTAATGGGGAAAAGAGAGGGCTAAGGAAGGTCAAGAGTGTGTGGGGCCCAATGTGTAAAGAGTCATGGATCTGGGTGATAATGGACATTGCCTGTTTTTCGGGTAGGACGAGTTTGTTGTGGAGCGTGAGCTATCCCGAGGGGTGTTTGGAAGCGCCCTCCTGTGAGAGGAGGGCCTCCATTTTGGCCTTTGAATAGTTAGGTGTAAGGGAGGTCTTAAGAAATAGTATAGGCAGAGGCCCCTGCTGTAAGGCTATCTGTCGGGCCACCTGGTCAGCCCTATTGTTGCCTAGGGAAACCGTGTCATGAGTTGTTTGATGTCCTTTGCAGTGTATGATGGCTACCTGAGTGGGGTGTGAGATGGCCTCCAGAAGCTTGGTGATTAGGGAGGCATTAGAGATGGGTGATCCCTTGGTGGTGAGGAATCCTCTCTCTCTCCAAATAGCTGAATGTGAACGTGCAATCAAAAAGGCATATTTGGAGTCAGTATAAATGTTAACCCATTTTCCTGTTGCCAGGTGTAAGGCTCTAGTGAGCGCTATTAGTTCTGCCTTTTGGGAGGTGGTTCCCTCTGGCAGTGGGTGAGCCTTGAGGATGTCATTGGTTGTCACAATTGCATATGCAGTGGCCCGGTGACTGGTAGGGTCTCGTTTTGAACTGCCATCTTCAAATAGCGTGAGGTCTGGGTTTTGTAGTGGAGTAGAAAAATGGTTTGGGGGCGGTTGGGTGAGAGTGTCTAGGACCTCTATGCATGAGTGAGGTTCTGTGTCTTTGCCTGAAGGATACATTGCAAGTGAAGGGAGAGAAGATAGGGGGTTTAGTTGGGAGCTGTGGCCCAAAGTAACCTGGGGGTTATCCAGAAAGACTAGGTGGAATTGTTGGGGCCGAGAGTCGCTAAGGTCTGACAGGAATTTGGAAGCCAAGAGGTCAGCCAGGCAATGTGGTGAGAATATAGTTAGGGGTTGATCTAGAATTAGCTTTTTTGCATCTGCATAAAGAAAGGCTGCTGCTGCCAGGGCACATAGACAGGGGAACCATCCCCGGGTGGTGGGGTCTAACTGTTTGGAGATAAATGCCACTGGCAGCATTTCAGGGCCCGCAGGCTATATGAGGGCTCCAAAGGCTATGCCCCCTTTTTCATCAGTATACAGGTGATAGGGGAGATTGGGATTGGGCATGAAGAGTGGGGAAGAGGACAGCAAAGCTGAGCGGAGGTTGTAGAAAGCATTTTTGACCTCTGTTTCTGAAGAGAGAGGTCCATTAGGGGTGTCTTTTGCAGCTGTGTAGAGGGGTTTAGCCAGTGAAGCATAGTTGGGGACCCAGTGCTGGAAGAATCCTGTTAACCCCAAAAAGGATAAGATTTGTTCCCCAGTGGAAGGGGAGGTCTTGGAGAAGGCTGAGTCTGTCAGTAGTTAGAGCTTTAGTTGTTGGGGTTATCTTTAGACCTAGGTAAGTTACAGAGGTCTGGGTGAGTTGGGCCTTTTGTTGAGATGCTCAGTATCCTTTGAGGCTAAGGAAGTTAAGAAGAATAGTGGTATGTGTCTGAGAGAGAGCTTGTGAGGGCCTGCAGAGTAGAAGGTCATCCAGAGGGCATGTAATCAGATCCCGGGCCAGAGCCTGGCCAGAAAAATGGGAGCTGTCTCTAAATCCCTGGGGAAGGACTGTCCATGTTAGCTGGGAGGACAGTCAGGTTTCTAGGTCGGTCCATGTGAAAGCAAAGAGGAACTGGCAGTCTAAGTGTAAGGGAATAGTGAAAAAGGCATCTTTGAGGTCTATGACAGTAAAATGAGTCGTATTGCTAGGGATGTCAGAAAGTAAGGTATAAGGATTGGGGACAATTGGATAAGCAGGGATTATGGCTTCGTTTATCAGTAGAAGGTCCTGGACCAGTCGGTAGCCACCAGAAGCTTTCTGTACCGGGAGAATGGGGGTATTGCAGGGCAAGGCCATGAGACCAGGAGGCCCTGGCCTAAGAGACGGTGTATGATTGGCTTAAGACTGCGTAGGTGAGTCTGAGAGATGGGGAATTGAGGGCGGCTTGGAAAGTGGGAAGGATCACGTAGTTTAATCAGGATGGGGGTGTGATGGGTTGCTACTGGAGGGATTTCAGTGTCCCAAATGGTAGGGTTGACAATTGGAGCCTCAGGGGAGCAGAGGAGGAGTAGAGGCAAGGTGAGAGACTGGGAAAATGAGAGAGGTAGGTGAATGGTTGCCCTAAACTTAGCTAAAATGTTTCGCCCCAGCAGGGGAGTGGGGCATGAAGGGATTATCAGAAAAGATTGTGTGAATAAGAAGTGGTCAAGCTGACAGGGCTGTGGCCCAGTCTGCAAGGGTCGTGAAAATGTGCCATCTATACCCACCACCGAGACCTGGGAAGGATGTAAGGTGCCCCCAAAGGAGAGAAGAACCGAATAAGTAGCCCCCGTATCTATCAAGAAATTGATAGACTTACCTGCCACTTGAAGCATTACCCTGGGCTAGGCTTGGGTTATGGGGGTCCCCGAGTCTGGGCGCCATCAATCTTGATCAAAGGAGAGAAGTTCCAGGGTGGGGTGTGGGGAGGAAATGTCCTTTTGGGGGCCCAGACCTCGGCCTGGTAAGGTCGGGGTCTGAGTCACCTGGGGACAATCACTCGCCCAATGTCCCGGTTGTTTGCAACAAGGGCACGGCTTTGTCGGGAGCCAGAGGTTTAGGCATTGGCGGGCCCAGTGGCCCTCAAGACCACATTTGAAGCAGGCTCCCGGTGGTGGCTTCTGGGGACCCACCCTTTATCCCGTGGCCAGCCGCAGGGCTTCCACTACTGCCTGTGTGTGTTTTTCAAGGAGGTCGGCCTGGAGTTTGGCTTTTTGTTTAAGCCTTGCCTTGAGGCTAGCTTCAGTGGTTTCCTCTCGGGCATTGTAAAGCTTAAAGGCCATTTTTACCAGGTCTTGGAGGGGGGTCTGAGGCCCATCCTCAGCCTTGGAAAGTTTTTTTTCTGATGTCTGAAGCTGATTGGGATATAAAACGGTTGGCTAGGGTAGTAACCCCTGCCGGAGAATCTGGGGCAATTCAGGTATAGGTGGTGAGAGCCTCTGTCAGCCTGTTAAGAAAGGCTGCTGGCTTTTCATCGGGGCCCTGGGTCACTTCATCTAGTTTAAGTAGGTTTACTACCTTAAGGGAGGTGGTCTCCATTCCCTCTAATAGGCATTCTATCATGTATTGAATGTTGGCCTTCCCTCTTTGTCTCTCTTGATAGTCCCAGTCTGGGTCTACATCTGGAATAGCAGCTGCTCCAGGTGGCCAAGCAGGGTCAGCTGGGTTGGCTAGATGCTTCTGGTCTGCTATCTCCCTTGCTGCGACCCAAATGGCCTTTCTTTCTTCTGGGGTAGTAGTGGACCCCAGGATGACAAATATGTCTTGCCAGGTGAGGGCGTAAGATCGAGATAGCTGGGTGAAGTTTTTTTGATGTAATTGGAAGGGTTGGCCGAGTAGGAGCCTAGCCGCTGTTCGATATGGGCAAGGTCTTGGAGTGAAAAGAGTACGTGGACATGAGTGAGACCCTCCCGGCCGGCCACCTGGTGGAGAGGAAATAGGGAAGCTGGCAGCAGATTGGGAGTGGTCTGGGATCTTGTGTGTGAGCTGACTGGTGAGCCAGAAAGGGGGGTCATGGAGGAAGGGGTGGATATTGAGGTGGAGCCATGGGGCATACTCACAGAAGAGTTGGGCTGTGAGAACAGTGAAGGGGGAGACGATAAGGGGGGAAGGGGTGGATGGAGAGATGGAGCCAAAGATGGAGCCAAGGGAGCAATGGGAGGCATAATCACAGGAGAGTTGGGCTGTGAGAGTGTTGGGGAAGGAGGCGATGAGGGGGGAAGGGGTGGATGGAGAGACGGAACCAAGGAGGAAGCCAAGGACGGAGCCAAGGGAGCAGCGGGAAACATAGTCACAGGACAGTTGGATACGGAGGGAGTGGGTGAGGGTGATAGAGGGGAGATTGGTGTGGGGGAGGTTGGTGAGGCAAGGCATGAAGGAAGGTGTGGATATAGAGATGGCCTTGTTACAGGAGGGCTAGGCTGTGAGGACAATGGGGGAGGGGAGGACATGGAGGGAGTGGGTGAGGGCAACCGAGGGGAGGTTGGTGAAGTAGTAGGGGCTGGAGTGTAAGGTGGGGGTGCCACTAGGTCTTCTGGAGGCACTGTAAGGGCAGAAGTTTCTGCCTCGGGTGTCTCTGGTTGGGCTGCTGATGGCCTCCCTGGTGATGTAGGGCTAGAGAGAGCCATGGTTAGGAGAATTTCAGAAGGGGAACAATGGGTACATAGAGTTGGATGGGAGCACAACAGCCAGAAAGCCTGTACATAGGGTACCTCAGACCATTTTCCTGTCCTCCGGCAGTAATTATCTAAGTCACGGAGGATGTCAAAATAGAAAGTTCCGGTTGGTGGCCATTGTGAGCCGTTATCTTCATGTTTGGGAGTTCATGTACACCCATGACGGATTCATGTCAATGTATGCCAAAACCAATACAGTACTGTAAAATAAAGTAAAAATAAAAATTAAAAAAAATGGCTCAGTGGCCCTCAAGACCACATTTGAAGCAGGCTCCCGGTGGTGGCTTCTGGGGACCCACCCTTTATCCCGTGGCCAGCCGCAGGGCTTCCACTACTGCCTGTGTGTGTTTTTCAAGGAGGTCGGCCTGGAGTTTGGCTTTTTGTTTAAGCCTTGCCTTGAGGCTAGCTTCAGTGGTTTCCTCTCGGGCATTGTAAAGCTTAAAGGCCATTTTTACCAGGTCTTGGAGGGGGGTCTGAGGCCCATCCTCAGCCTTGGAAAGTTTTTTTTCTGATGTCTGAAGCTGATTGGGATATAAAACGGTTGGCTAGGGTAGTAACCCCTGCCGGAGAATCTGGGGCAATTCAGGTATATGTGGTGAGAGCCTCTGTCAGCCTGTTAAGAAAGGCTGCTGGCTTTTCATCGGGGCCCTGGGTCACTTCATCTAGTTTAAGTAGGTTTACTACCTTAAGGGAGGTGGTCTCCATTCCCTCTAATAGGCATTCTATCATGTATTGAATGTTGGCCTTCCCTCTTTGTCTCTCTTGATAGTCCCAGTCTGGGTCTACATCTGGAATAGCAGCTGCTCCAGGTGGCCAAGCAGGGTCAGCTGGGTTGGCTAGATGCTTCTGGTCTGCTATCTCCCTTGCTGCGACCCAAATGGCCTTTCTTTCTTCTGGGGTAGTAGTGGACCCCAGGATGACAAATATGTCTTGCCAGGTGAGGGCGTAAGATCGAGATAGCTGGGTGAAGTTTTTTTGATGTAATTGGAAGGGTTGGCCGAGTAGGAGCCTAGCCACTGTTCGATATGGGCAAGGTCTTGGAGTGAAAAGGGTACGTGGACATGAGTGAGACCCTCCCGGCCGGCCACCTGGCGGAGAGGAAATAGGGAAGCTGGCAGCAGATTGGGAGTGGTCTGGGATCTTGTGTGTGAGCTGACTGGTGAGCCAGAAAGGGGGGTCATGGAGGAAGGGGTGGATATTGAGGTGGAGCCATGGGGCATACTCACAGAAGAGTTGGGCTGTGAGAACAGTGAAGGGGGAGACGATAAGGGGGGAAGGGGTGGATGGAGAGATGGAGCCAAAGATGGAGCCAAGGGAGCAATGGGAGGCATAATCACAGGAGAGTTGGGCTGTGAGAGTGTTGGGGAAGGAGGCGATGAGGGGGGAAGGGGTGGATGGAGAGACGGAACCAAGGAGGAAGCCAAGGACGGAGCCAAGGGAGCAGCGGGAAACATAGTCACAGGACAGTTGGATACGGAGGGAGTGGGTGAGGGTGATAGAGGGGAGATTGGTGTGGGGGAGGTTGGTGAGGCAAGGCATGAAGGAAGGTGTGGATATAGAGATGGCCTTGTTACAGGAGGGCTAGGCTGTGAGGACAATGGGGGAGGGGAGGACATGGAGGGAGTGGGTGAGGGCAACCGAGGGGAGGTTGGTGAAGTAGTAGGGGCTGGAGTGTAAGGTGGGGGTGCCACTAGGTCTTCTGGAGGCACTGTAAGGGCAGAAGTTTCTGCCTCGGGTGTCTCTGGTTGGGCTGCTGATGGCCTCCCTGGTGATGTAGGGCTAGAGAGAGCCATGGTTAGGAGAATTTCAGAAGGGGAACAATGGGTACATAGAGTTGGATGGGAGCACAACAGCCAGAAAGCCTGTACATAGGGTACCTCAGACCATTTTCCTGTCCTCCGGCAGTAATTATCTAAGTCACGGAGGATGTCAAAATAGAAAGTTCCGGTTGGTGGCCATTGTGAGCCGTTATCTTCATGTTTGGGAGTTCATGTACACCCATGACGGATTCATGTCAATGTATGCCAAAACCAATACAGTACTGTAAAATAAAGTAAAAATAAAAATTAAAAAAAAAATAAAGAAAGAATATTGGGGCCATGCCACAGAACAAAGGTAGGTTAAGCGTTTGGAACGAATTTCTCCAGAGATATGTAGAGTTCTGAGGTTGGCAAGTAAACATTCTAGTGGTGTAGACCAGGGCCGGTCGGGCTTGGAGGCAGCTGCCCCCACGGCAAATATGAAACAAAGGTCCTGGACCAATAGTTAACAGGGCTGGGAGTAGTCTGGTCAAGCTTCCCTGAATGGCCATCAACCCAGTGAGGAGAAGGCCATTCAGCCAAGAAGGACGTCTCCAAGTTGACACGTGGCAAGGAAGCAAGCCTGGCTTGTGGAGGAGGGGTCCGGACGCAGCTGCAATTTACCGGAACCAGGACACCCTAGGCATAATCGCCACGGAAGCAAAAACCCTCAGAGCCCGACCAATGGAACTTACCCCGTATCCTGCCAGATGGTTGAATGGTCCCGGAGGGGTGACAGGGGGACCTGGTCTGGCACAGGCCAGACCCGAGAGGGCCACAAGCCCCGCTTGTTGCGGGATGGGCCTCGCCTCGAGCCCCACGTTGGGCGCCAAATGTTAGGTAAAAGACGACCAGGACACCAAAAGAGCGTCTAACAGGCTTTAATGGCGAAGCGCTCCTGGGCGGGGTTCCTGGACCCGAACGGGGCAGGTTGAGGAAGTCNGATGGTTGAATGGTCCCGGAGGGGTGACAGGGGGACCTGGTCCAGCACAGGCCAGACCCGAGAGGGCCACAAGCCCCGCTTGTTGCGGGATGGGCCTCGCCTCGAGCCCCACGTTGGGCGCCAAATGTTAGGTAAAAGACGACCAGGACACCAAAAGAGCGTCTAACAGGCTTTAATGGCGAAGCGCTCCTGGGCGGGGTTCCTGGACCCGAACGGGGCAGGTTGAGGAAGTCTGCATGCCTGGACAGTGTTAGAAGTTTGTTTATATATGCACGCTGAGAGGGATGGGCAGGTTAATGGATGGGGGTTTGGATAGTTTGCCGGGCTGAGGTGTCGCGGGCTGATAGGTCCTTCTACGTGGTGGAGGTGGGGCGGCTTTAGCTGGCGAACTGTGCTGTCACTGTTCCCCAGGATCTGGGAGGTCCCTTCCTTAGGGACTTCCCCCACCAGCGGGGGAGGGAAGGGGCGGCCCATCATGGCCCCTGGGGTCCAACCTTACAGAATCTCCCCGCTCTGTCTTATATACACGTTTTTTTCATTTGAGATTGCTTTCAGGATATAAACCAATTTTTACAAATCTTTAGGTGCAGAATTATATACTCAGAATTTTGAAAATTCTTAGATAACATTTATCAGCAGAGAATGATACCAGGATCTGAAATTAACCATGAGGATTGTGCCTGTTTCAAAGGGAGATTAATTTTAAGAAGCAATTAAGCTGAGGGTGTTTCTGGCTTGAAAAAATTAAATAAAGTGGTTGATAAAAAAGGATAGAGAGTGATGATAATGAACGTACATAGCACAGGGGAAGATGGCCACTAAAATAAAGACCACTGTGTTCACATTGGGATTTCGGTGATGTAGGAGAATAGAAAGCTTTGTAGCTTCATAATTTTTCTTGGCCAAGAAAATTTTTTTATCAAAACACTTATGCAGTTTGAATTTCATTGGAAACTTTTACATACTAATGCAAAATATAGACCATTGGATGTTTGTAATTTTACAGTCTTCCCTTTTTATCTTTAGGTACTTATCAAATGACTATTTTGTCCATATTTAAAGTTTCCCAAATGGCTATTGAATTCTCAATTATCCTTAGTGAAACTGTGCTATTTTTAAAGATAAGCATAAGAATTAAAGCTATAGATTGAATACACATAAGAAGCGGTGATCTGATGTGGTGTAAATATAACTTACAAGACAGACATATGAGTGTCTGAAAATTGTTGAATGACTAATATTCGTGTATCTTATTTCTCAGGCCTCTAACTTAATGGCTGAATCTCTGTTTCAGACCTAACAGATTTTCAGTTCCTGGCAGACCATATTCTTAGAGAAGAAATCACTTCCAGACTGGATTCTTAGAGACATCTTAGGGAAAAAGCAAGATGAGAGGGGGGAGATTTCTCCCAAGGCTTTGAGAGTTGAACCAAGGAAATTTTGTCTGTAAAGAACAATATTCTGTTGAAAAAAATCTATCAATCTTTACATTCAGGTCAAGAGATGACCATATTGGTTCTGCATCCATCCTCATCTTTATGGTTTCCCTCTTATTGATTCACAGCAGAATATGTAAAAATGGACAGTCATGTTGTTATAAAACAGGCTAATTTCCATCCAGGAGAAAAGTTTTTATATTTGATCAGATAGTTAAGGATTCATAAAAGTGTCGCTCATTCCTCAGGAAATATTTGAGAACTTTAAACGCCAAAAAAAAAAAAAAAAAAAATTAGAATCAGACACAGTGTAACCCCTATCTCACTATAACTTCTGGGAGGTTGACGGGGGTGGGGGTGGGGGGCTTGGGAGGAAAGCTAAAATGTCCTCCGAAGAGTACAGTGTTTCCCAGCTGGGGATTTTGAAGTATAGCAGTGAGGATGATCTTGACTGGATCTTGGTGTGACTTCCAGGGTTGTCATCTGTTTGTTTCTTCCAGAAAACCACATAGCAAGCTGATTACTCAAATCAGCAAATTAAATTCATTAAAGTTACTTTAGTAACAGAGAACACCATTTTCACAGTCTTAATACTTCCCAAGAAGAAATTGACTTGTCATAGAAAATATTGACACATGTCTAACTCTGCTATCAATTGTTTAAGAGGCTTCAAGATGGGAAACTGATTAGAACTAGGCCAAATCAGCAACGTAATAGTGTAAGATTGATACACACTAAGAAGTGAAGGTCATGAAGTTANAGAAGAAATTGACTTGTCATAGAAAATATTGACACATGTCTAACTCTGCTATCAATTGTTTAAGAGGCTTCAAGGTGGGAAACTGATTAGAACTAGGCCAAATCAGCAACGTAATAGTGTAAGATTGATAGACACTAAGAAGTGAAGGTCATGAAGTTAATTTTGATAAGCAAATCATTATTTCATAAGTAAGCTGTATGCTTAGCTTTCTATTTTTCTGATAGAGGAAAGGTTGTCCAGTTATATAAATTTGTTTGCTGACAATAAAGTTATTTATTGCTTTCTTACCTTAACTATCTGAGCAAGAATTTCCTGAAAGAAATAGTTGTGCAGCATCATCTTTTAGCATTTGAAATAGCTCAACTGGAATTCCATCACATTCACTAGCTTTGTTTATAGTGATGCTTTTTAAGTCCCACTTGACTTTGGACTCCAGGATGTTGGGCTCTAGGTGAGTGATCACACCACCGTGGTTATCTGTGTCATTAAGAACTGTTTTGTTAAGGAAGCTAGTGATTTTAACTCTCAATATTCAGTATAATTCATGAAAATAAATACTGTCATCTGCTTACATGTCATCTTTTATAAAATAAAACAATAATAAGTTGAAAGATAATCCTGACCTGTTTATTGGAACAAATAAAACATAAACAATTACTAGAAGATGTACATAAGTAACTTCTACATATTGGCAAAAGAATTATAAACAAAATACATTTTATAGAAGGGACCATCTAGTTGGTCACCAATCTATGAAGATTCATTCAATTTATCTAGTAATCTGAGAAAGACAACTAAGACAAATGCCGATTAAGAACTATAAAATTGTCATGAATTAAAATTGTACAAAGCTTTAATATAATGAAGTGTTAAAACTCTTGAAAAATATATGTGCTAGCTGCTTATTCATGTGCAACTCTTTGTGATCCCATGCACTGTAGCCAACCAGGCTCTTCTGCCCATGGGATTTCCCAGGTAAGAATACTAGAGTGAGTAGCCATTCCTTTCTCCAGAGGATCTTCCCTACCCAGGGATCAAACCCAATTTTGATTCATTGCAGGCAGATTCTTTACTATCTGAGCCATTAGGGAAGCCCAAAAGGTGAAGTGTGTAGCAGCTAAAGGTATATATTGGCCAGGAATCAAACCAAGGTCTCGCACATAGAAGGTGAGAATTCTATCATTGAGCCACCATTACAGAGCATATTAACTTTCATATCCAATAGTGAAACCATGAAATAGCTTTATCCATTTGGACAGCATAAGATTACTTTTTAATAAAACTGAATCTGAATACCTCTGTTATGAACCAATACTACATTCAAGTCGGTATACTTATATCACCTGAGTATATGCATATACTACAAGATAACCAGATAAATCAGTAAACAATTAATTCTACTGTTGAAAATTTAAATAAACTAAATGACCATCAATAGGGTAATGAAAAAGCAAAATGTACAATATTCTGAAATTTGTCTATAACACAGCACTTATAAATTATGAATGAACTTGATCCCAACATGCCTACTTGTATGACTGCTGTGTAAAAACATAAATAAATAAATAAAAGGATATTTAGGAAATTCTGCAGTTCAGGTAAATGTAAAAAAGCCAAATAATAACATATTTGGATATATACCATATATTATAGTGAAATACAAACATTGATAATGCATGTAAACCAAAACTTTAGGATCAAGGTTTCCTTGATGGAAAGAAGGGAATGCATTTCAAGTAAAAATCTGACACATTTCATAGATATAAAAATATGGTTAAATGCTAACAGCCGTACATCGGGATGCTAAGGACATGGCTGCTAATACATTTTTCACTATGCCATTTTGTTTACTTTCAAAATTTTAAGATTTAAAAATAAAGGTCATTGATTTGGAATCTAAGAAATAAAATTATCTTACACTCATATATATGTATGTGTAGAGATGTTATTGCCACTTTTTAAGAAAGAGCTATATGAAACAACTTGAACACTTATCATTGAGGAAAGCAAGCATATATATTTTATGTGTGCTTACATACATACCCAGGGAAGACAATGGCATCCCACTCCAGTACTCTTGCCTGGAAAATCCCATGGATGGAGGAGCCTGGTGGGCTGCAGTCCATGGGGTCGCTGAGGGTCGGACACGACTGAGCAACTTCACTTTCACTTTTCACTTTCATGCATTGGAGAAGGAAATGGCAACCCACTCCAGCATTCTTGCCTGGAGAATCCCAGGGACAGCCGAGCCTGGTGGGCTGCAGTCTATGGGGTCGCACAGAGTTGGACACGACTAAGGCGACAGCAGCAAAAGCAACATACATACACATCATATATTTTATGTATTCAAATAATCCACAGATATTAAAAAAATGATATGATAACTCTACAGGTAAATTAAGGAATATTGAATAAACTGCAATATTGTGAAATGCGTTGTCCTTTTTAAGTAAATTTAATATATATTTCTGATCAAATACTTTTTGAAACATCAGAATAAGAAGGTCTAATATGAGAATGTGTGTATATTTTTAAGCATTTAGAAAGAGTACACAAAACTATTTCCTGTTCTTACTGCTGGATGCTGCTGCTGCTGCTGCTAAGTAGCTTCAGTCGTGTCTGACTCTGTGCGACCCCATAGACGGCAGCCCACCAGGCTCCCCCATCCCTGGGATTCTCCAGGCAAGAACACTGGAGTTGTATGAATGTCAATTTCCTGACTTTTACAATGTACCTATTTTTACCTTAGATGTTATCACTGGGGAAGCTGAATGAAAGGAGAGCTGAATACAAAAGTAAGCTCTATACATTGAAACATAATATTATGAGTTAAACTGTTTCAAAATATAAAGTTTTAAAAATTCATACTCTTCTACTTGTTTCACCATGCAAAGAAGGCCTATGTTTTTCAGAAACCACTTTTTCCTTCTAAAGAAACTTGAGCATCTTTTCACAAAAACACATTTAAACACTACCTACATCCATTGATAGTATAGGCATGCAGCAGTCTTTATCTTTTCTGAATGGCCACTAACAAAGTTATTAGCAGTATGAGTTTGCCTCCTAAAGGAACTTGAACACTTACACACACTCACAGCAGGAACAGACATGCCTGCTGGGCTTTCAAGCACAGTAATGGAGTGAAGAGAGAACAGCAGAACCAAAATGACAGGGAGGATATAGAGACAGTAGGAAGCCGCACTCACATGCGTCACGGGTTTAATTCTGTTCTCCCATCATGGCATATTTGGCCTGTTAGAAACCCTAGAGATTTTTAATAATTGTAAATCTGGCTCAGTGGTAAAGAATCTGCCTGACAAGGCAGGAAATTTAAGAGACGTGGGTTCAATCCCTGGGTCTGGAAGATCCCCTAGAGTTGGAAATGGCAACCTGCTCCAATATTCTTGCCTAAATTTGGTGGACAGAGGAGCCTGATGGGTTACAGTCTATGGGGTCACAAAGAGGCAGACACAGCTGAGCATGACAATGACAATAATGCAAACCAAGATACATCTGTTATCTGAAAAACTGTAATAAAGTAAATAAACTCCTCATGTCTATTGATTTGTATCCATTTAAAACTCTGAACACCTTTCCATTCATTAGCTGTTTTACTGTCCTCAGAAAAAAATTCATGAAGAGAAAGCATTTAATTAGTATTTCACCTTAAATGAATAGATTGAATAAGAAACCAATGAGTATTTAGATAATAGAAAGTCTAATTACCCACAAAAAATCTTCATTATTTTCCTTTCTAACTGAAGCAGAAGGTAGAGAAGCATCTCAGGAGTGTCTGTTCTAATTCCTCTCCTGCCACTAATTATTGCTAAAGGCACAAGCAAGCAACTTAATCAGGAGATTAAGACATTTGGCTAATATACTTGAGGCTGATTCTGCTTTGGATGAGTGAGATGTGTTTGGGAATACTCTAGAAAACAAGCTTACTTCTACATAAGCTAATAAACATTTACTTTGTGAAGAAAAAAAAAAAAGAGAGAAGAAGCAAGCACTAAAAGCATTCCACTAAACCTGAAAAAAGTGTGTGTGTGTGTGTGCGTGTGTGTTCCACCTTTCCCTTAAGGGCAGAAATAGGGAACAAGACCACTCACTAAACTTGCAGCATTTTGAAAGTGATAGTTTGAACTAGAAGAAAGAGAAATTAAGAAAGCAACCCCATTTACAATCACAACAGAAAAGAATTAAGACAGCTAAGAAGAAATTTAACCAAGAAAGTGAGAGCTGTACACTGAAAACCGTAAGACACGGCTGAAAAACACTTGAAGAATATATTCTATAGCAATATATTCCATGCTCATGTATTAAAAGAATTAAGGCTATAAAATGCCCATCCTACCTAAAGTAATCTACAGTTTCCATGCCGTCCCTATCAAAATCCCAACAGCATCTTTCACAGAAATAGAACAACAAAAAAATACTAAAATGCATTAGAATCACTCTGTGCAACCCCATAGATGGCAGCCCATCAGCCTCCCCCATTCCTGGGATTCTCCAGATGAGAACACTGGAGTGGGTTGCCATTTCCGTCTCCAATGCATGAAAGTGAAAAGTGAACGTGAAGTCGCTCAGTCGCATCCGACTCTTCACGACCCCATGGACTGCAGCCTACCAGGCTCCTCTGCCCATGGGATTTTTCAGGCAAGAGTACTGGAGTGGGGTGNCGTCTCCAATGCATGAAAGTGAAAAGTGAACGTGAAGTCGCTCAGTCGCATCCGACTCTTCACGACCCCATGGACTGCAGCCTACCAGGCTCCTCTGCCCATGGGATTTTTCAGGCAAGAGTACTGGAGTGGGGTGCCATTGCCTTCTCCAAATAGAAACACAAAAGACCCCAAATAGTCAAGGCAATCCTGAGAATTTATTACAGTCCTCTTAAGTATTTTGTTTATATCATCTGTAAAAAATAATAATAATCTAGCAGACAAAAGAAAATTTTAAGAAAAGTAAAAAGAAATCAATGTACTCCTCAATTCTTTTATATGTATATTATGTATCATATTTATTATATATATAATATGTATAATTTACATATATATTATACATATATTATATATGATGCATATATTATACATATAATATTTATTTTAGTGGAAAAACATGAGTACAAAACTCTGTAGATATGCTCAATTCATCAGTTTAACCCATTTGTCGCACTGTGCCACATTTAGACAATCCTTGATTTCCAGGGATGACACTTTAAATGTTTGGCCCATTATTACCACCTTATCAATTCATGACACAGCACAACTAACATGAATTTATAAATTTATTTTATTCTGTTTCTGACAAGCAATGCATAAATTTCTACACTTTTTTCCTCAGAAGTCTCAGTCTGTTTGGGTTGTTATAATAAAATAGTATAAACTGGGTAGCTTATAGACAACAGAAACTTATTTCTCACAGTTCTGGAAACTGGGAAATCCAAGATGAAAATGTTGACAGATCAGTCATCTGGTCAGAGAAATGGATTCATCATAGAGGGTCATTTTCTCACTCTAACCTCATGTGGTGAAAGGGCAGAGGACCTCTCTCTGAGCTTCTTATCAGTCAGTTCAGTTGCTCAGTTGTGTCCGACTTATTGCGACCCCATGGACTGCAGCATGCCAGGCCTACCTGTCCATCACTCCTGGAGCTTGCTTAAACTCATGTCCATCCAGTCGGTGATGCCATCCAACCATCTCACCCTCTGTCCTCCCCTTCTCCTCCTGCCTTCAGTCTTTCCCAGCATCAGAGTATTTTCAAATGAGTCAGTTCTTCGCATCAGGTGGCCAAAGTATTGGAGTTTCAGTATCAGCATCAGTCCTTCCAATGAATATTCAGGGTTGATTTCCTTTAGGATTGACTGGTTTGACCTCATGCATTTCAAGGGACTTTCAAGGGTCTTCTAAACACCACAGTCAAAGAGCATCAATTCTTCAGCACTCAGTTTTCTTTATAGTCCAACTCTCACATCCATACATGACTACTANGGGTTGATTTCCTTTAGGATTGACTGGTTTGACCTCATGCATTTCAAGGGACTTTCAAGGGTCTTCTAAACACCACAGTCAAAGAGCATCAATTCTTCAGCACTCAGTTTTCTTTATAGTCCAACTCTCACATCCATACATGACTACTAGAAAAACCACAGCTTTGACTAGAAGGACCTTTGTTGACAAAGTAATGTTTTAATATGCTGTCTGGGTTGGTCATGATTTTTCTTCTAAGGAATAAGCATCTTGTATTTTCATGGCTCTTTTATAAGGACACTAATCGCACTCATGAAAGCTACCCTCATGACTTAATCACCTCCCAAAGGCCCCACCTTAAAGTACCAACACATTGGATATTAGAATTCATCATACAAATTTTGAGCAGATACTAGCTTTCAGACCATTGCAGATGTATTTTCTTAAAATGTACCCACCTCTACACGTCCCATAGACCCACTCTATCTGAGTTACCAACTCCCGGAGTTTACCCAAAGTCACGTCCATTGAGTCGGTGATGCCATCTAACCATCTCATCCTCTGTCGTCCCCTTCTCCTCCTGCCTTCTAAGTTTCCCAGCATCAAGATCTTTTCCACTGGGTCAGTTCTTCGTAATAGGTGGCCGAAGTATTGGAGTTTCAGCTTCAACATCAGTCCTTCCAATGAACGCTTAGGACTGATCACCTTTACGATGGACTGATTGGATCTCCTTGCAGTCCCAGGGACTCTCAAGAGTCTTCTCTAACACCACAGTTCAAAAGCATCAATTCTTCAGCACTCAGCTTTCTTTACAGTCTTGCTTTCACATCCATACATGACTACTGGAAAAACCATAGCCTTGACTAGACAGACCTTTGTTGGTAAAGTAATGTCTCTGCTTTTTAATATGCTGTCTAGGTTGATCATAACTTTCCTTCCAAAGAGTAAGCATCTTTTAATTTCATGGCTGTAGTCACAATCTGCAATGATTTTGGAGCCCCCAAAAAAGTCTTCCATGTTTCCCCATCTATTTGCCATTAAGTGATGGAACCAGATTCCATGATCTTAGTTTTCTGAATGGTCAGCTTTAAGCCAACTTTTTCACTCTCCTCTTTCACTTTCATCAAGAGGCTCTTTAGTTCTTCTTCACTTTTTGCCATAAGAGTGGCGTCATCTGCATATCTGTGGTTATTGATATTTCTCCCAGCAATCTTAATTCCAGCCTGTGCTTCATCCAGCCCAGCGTTTCTCATGATGTACTCTGCGTATAAGCAGGGTGACAATATACAGCCTTGAAGTGCTCCTTTTCCTATTTGGAATCCAAATAATTGCTTTAAAATTAATTTCATTCCTGTTGGGTTTTTTTTGAATACATATTTTCTTCAGTCACTGAAATCATTTTTAAAAACTGATATAAAAAATAGCATTTCATAAAAAATGCAATCCATTTCTCTTCTGTCAAGAGCTTTTTGTTAAATATTTAAGCTTTGCTGGCCAAGATACAAATCAAAGATGTGATGAAGAACTCATATATGAACAAGAAAATCTTCACAAACATTTAATTTTAAGAATTCAAAATTTCATTTATAAATATGTTTTCAAATTTCATTTTATTTTCACATTTCACCAGGTATTATTTTTTTCATTTCTTTTAACCATTTAAGAATGTAAAAATAAGTCTTAATTCACTACTATGCAATAGGAGAAAGTGGAATGGAGTTGGCCTTCAGGCTGTAATTTGTTTATTCTTGCTCTAAAAGTAAAGTCAAGCAGTAACTTTTTTTCTTTTCTTTGGTTTCTGTTTTCTTTCTTTTTTTTTTTTTTAATTGGGGTATAGTGGCTTTACAGTATTGTGTTTGTTCATTTCTGCTGTACAACGAAGTGAATCAGATACATATATAATACACACACACACATATATATCCCCCTTTCTTGGACCTCCTTCCCATTCCTCCCACCCAACTCCTCTAGGTCATCACAGAGCACTGGACTGGGCTCTCTGTGTTACATAGCATCTTTTCATTAGCTATCTATTTTACACATGGTAGTGTATCTGTCAATCCCAATCTCCCAACTCATCCTGCCCACCTTTACACTCCACCCCATCCACAAGTCTGTTCTCTGCATCTGCATCTCTATACCTGCCCTGCAAATAAGTTCATCTGTACTGTTTTTCTAGATTCCACATATATGCATTAATATTGCATATATGTATTAATATTGCATATATGTTATATGATATACCTGTGGCTCAGACGGTAAAGCGTCTGCCTACAATGCGGGAGACCCAGGTTCGATCCCTGGGTTGGGAAGATCCTCTGGAGAAGGAAATGGCAACCCACTCCAGTACTCTTGCCTGGAAAATCCCATGGGCAGAGGAGCCTGGTAGGCTACAGACTATGAGGTTGCAAAGAGTCGAACACGACTGAGCGATTTTAATTACTTACTTACTTATGCATATATGACATTTATAGTATATTTATCATTTATATGATATTTGTTTTCCTTTTTCTGACCTACTTCAGTATGTGCAACAGAGTCTAGGTTCATCCACATCTCTACAAATGACCTAATACCATTCCTTTTTATGGCTGAGTAATATTCCATTGTATATATGTACCACATCTTCTTTATCCATTCATCTGTCTATGAACACATAGAGGTTCCTTAAAAAACTAAAAATAGAGCTACCATCTAACCCAGAAATTCCGCTACTAGGCATATACCCTGCTGCTGCTGCTGCTGCTAAGTCACTTCAGTCATGTCCAGCTCTGTGTGATCCCATAGACGGCAGCTCACCAGGCTCCCTTGTCCCTGGGATTCTCCAGGCAAGAACACTGGAGTGGGTTGCCATATCCTTCTCCAATGCAGGAAAGTGAAAAGTGAAAGTGAAGTCGCTCAGTCTCAGTTGTGTCCGACTCGCAGTGACCCCATGGACGGCAGCCTACAGAGGCTTCTCTGTACATGGGATTTTCCAGGCAAGAATACTGGAGTGGGGTGCCATTGCATATACCCTGGGAAAACCATAATTCAGAAAGATACATATACCCCAATGTTCACTGCAGCACTATTTATATTAGCCAGGACATTTAGCAACCTAAATGTCAAGCACTGTTTTTGAGATAGCCTACATATTACTCAAGAGAAATTGAGATTTTAATAGTGAAATGTAGCAATAAGAAAAAGGGTAGCCCTTGCAAAGAACAGTTGATTTTTAAGAGCAAGTATGCACTGTGCTGTCATTGAAAAAAAATGAAACTATTAATGTGAGTGAGAAGGCAATTCAAGAAAGGAAAACAATCCATACTTAAAAACAGAATAATGGCTTAATCTTTAATTCCATTATTGTTTGGAAATATGTATAGTGAGAGAAAGCAGAAAACTAGAATAAATTCTCTAAGTATAATGAGATGTCTTGTAAAAAAGAACAGCAATGCCTGTGAAAAATCACCAAAGAAGCTCTTTTATATTTCATACAACTCTCAAAATTTGTTGCATTAATTATGAATTTTGGACTGAAATTATAAAGAAGAAAAATTCAAGTAATGTGCATCACGACATTCCATTTAATATCATTGANTAAAAAAGAACAGCAATGCCTGTGAAAAATCACCAAAGAAGCTCTTTTATATTTCATACAACTCTCAAAATTTGTTGCATTAATTATGAATTTTGGACTGAAATTATAAAGAAGAAAAATTCAAGTAATGTGCATCACGACATTCCATTTAATATCATTGAATTCAGGGTTAGTTTGCTTAAGCAACTTATATATAACCTTAGTACTTTATAATAGAGTGCTATAAAAGTTATTATTTCTTTTAGATGAATGATATTTTGTTTCATTTCAACCTTTGGTCTTGGGTTAATAAGAGAATACATATTAGATCATTATTTAAATTTTAGATTTTATTTTTACTATTCCCACTTACAAGATATAAAATTTTCAGAATAAAACTCAAAAATGTGAAGACTGCTCAGATTTAGAGTTTTCCATTTCAGGACCCTCCCAGTATGAGAATTAAGAAGAGTACATTATTCACAGTTAATAATCTCAAAAAGTATAAAAGAGTTCAAATGAAGCAAATTAATTCAAATTAGTACATGTGCAATCAATTCACTTTAAAAGATTTTTTCTGCTTTGCTTCTAAATAAATGCCCTATATGTGATGCTTATTAGCTTTCTAAATTAATCCTTACCATGCAGTGAAGCATTGTGCGAATCAAGTCCATTAAATAATCAGAGAGAGGCATATTTGGCATTACAATCTAAGCAGGAAGAAGATATCCAAAAACATGCTCTACATGGGATCTTTCAAGTTTTCAGCCTTGCACCATTAAATATAATGTTATCTGTAAGTTTTTCACAGATGTCCTTAATGAAGTCAATTCTATTCAAAATTTGCCAAGAGTTTGTTATCAGAAATATATTTTGAATTCAATCAAATGTTTTTTGTGTGTCTTCTAAGATGATCATATATGTTTGCTTTTTTGTATTATTTTTATGGCCAATTATATAAATTTCATATGTTTAGCACTGTATTCCAGGAAAACTGGTCATAATTATTATCATTTTTAATTGTTGTTTGGTCTGATTTGATACATATAAAATATTAAAGGGTAATTAAATATAAAATATTCACAAGGTAATTAAATTTTCAAGTCTAGAAACAGTTGTTTTCCAACTGGATTGTTATACATTTGCCAATATTAATTTTGATCATGGTTTTACAGGTCTATGTAAGTGCTGTATTATGTTTTCTAAATGATGTATTTTTTAGTTCATGAATTGCATTAGGATTGAATTAATTTCTATTATATATTGCTATAGCAATCATACTTATTAATTCTAATTACTGTAGAATTTTAAAGCATAAACTTAAAAGTTTATATGAAAGCAGAAGTCTAAGATTTTAAGTATATTAATGTAAAAGAAATATGGACAAAGTAACTGTATGTTTCACTGAACCAGATTTTCATTAACAAGTACTGTAATATTAAATTCTAGAGATAAGAAACCATTAAATGGGAAACTAATGAATTAGCAAAGCATAAATCTGGCTCTCCATTTTTTTATTGTAAGTAGATTATTATGGATCATTTGAAGATCAGTAATAAATTATCTTTCAATTTCTTTTTGTTGTCATTTTTGCTTGTTTTTCTGTTTTTTGGCTGTACTACGTGTCTTGTGAGGTCTTATCTCTCCAACAAGGGACTGAACCCCAGCCTTCAGCAATGAAAGCCTGGAATCCTAATGACTCGACCACCAGGGAATTCCCATATCATTTTTCAATTTCTTGATCAATTTTTTCTACACATAAATAGAAATAGAATATTTCTACACACAAATAGAATATTTCTACACATAAATAGAATATTTCTACACACAAATAGAATATTTCTACACATAAATAGAGCTGCGTGGCTCCAGAACTATGATATGGGATAACCAGTATCCCTTTGGCTTTTTCTGAACACAGTTTCTATGAGTACAACCTAAGATCATATGAACATTATTGGCAACACCATTACCCTGTTAACAGAAAAGTTTGTTCTTACAAATGGAACATATAATAAATCAAACATTCTTAAACATTTTTCTTTCCCACATGCCATAAGTCATATTTTTCTGAATTTGCATATTTTTAAGCTCTCACAGGGTTTCCATTTGTCTCTTTTTTACACTTCATTTTAATAGATTTCAGACATCACTCCAGACTGTCCTAAAAAATATCTGTAAATAAATGCATTGATATCTTTCCTGGAAAAACTTTAAAATAAAATTTATTAATAAGTAAACTTGCAGAATGTGAGATAGTTTGTAAAAAGCTAAGTTACATCATCTAAATAGGTATTACAAAAGATGATTACATTACAATTAATGATATGGAAAGGAAAGAATTGAGTTAAATTATCAACTCAACGAGGCTCTTTTTAATTAAACAGTTACATGTATATCTTCTTGTCACATATTAAACGGTGATGGAAAGACTACATTCCAGAGGATAAATACACAAGAAAAGGGCCATAGGTTG
Source organism: Oreotragus oreotragus (assembly GCA_006410675.1). Classification (NCBI taxonomy): domain Eukaryota; kingdom Metazoa; phylum Chordata; class Mammalia; order Artiodactyla; family Bovidae; genus Oreotragus; species Oreotragus oreotragus. Next base: position 181,881 of record SJYX01002473.1, read on the forward strand.
TATATGGGCTTGTACCTGTGGATTCTAAATGGTAAATAAGTGATGACAGGGAAATGATAATATTTTTAAAGCCGAAAATGGTAAGAGGTCTTTCTATGCTGCCGTCTATGGGGTCGCACAGAGTCGGGCACGACTGAAGTGACTCAGCAGCAGCAGCGCATGCCGTTTGTTCGTGGTGATGGTAAAGGTATACGCATAAAGCCATGCGCTGTTGCTGTTGTTTAGCCGTAGTCCTGTCCGACTCTTTGTGACCCCATAGATAGTAGACCGCTAGGCTCCTCTGTCCAGAGGATTTCCCAGGCAAGAATACTAGCGTGGGTTGCCATTTCATTCTCCAGGGGATCTTCCTGACCCAGGGATTGCACCCACGTCTTCTGCATTAGCAGGCAGATTCTTTACCGCTGAGCCAGCAGGGAAGCCCAGAGCCATGTGCTGTATAAATGTAAAAGTATTACTACATTAAGGAGTGCCCACTCTAGTGATTAAAAGGATTAAACTGAATATGAGGTAAAGGAGCGTCCATAATATTAGCTCTATTATTTGAATGAGTCTACTTTTCACAGAAAACAAATCATCTCTTCCCATGTGAAACTACTTAATTTTCAAGAATAGTGTAAATTAAACAGGGTTTTACTTTATATTATAAAATTTACTAGTATCTTCATGCCCTGACTAGTTCACTTGTGGCTTTTTGGCCTCTGAACATCACCAATAGATAAAGGAATAAATGTAAATAAATAAATACATAATCCTAATTTTAGGTATAGTTTAAATTCTTTTGACAAATATTTATTCCTCAATATCTACAATAAGCCCACTCATCCATGTTTAAGGTACTGGGATAATTCAAAAAGTAATTGGATGCTTTGCAATGAATTATTTACAACTGTCCACAAGTCAGTTACTGAATATAGTTTTGAAACCTCTCCAACCAATTAGAGCATTCCATTGCTTCCAAAGGGCACTAAGCCTGCTATTCAAAACAGAATTAAGGTATGCACTGTTGCTACTGTTACTCTATAATTCAAGCAAAAAGCCTTAAAATATACTTGCCCAACCAAAAATCATGGGAAAATTATTTTGACTCTCTTCATCCAGCAATATGCAAATTCAAAAGAGAAACGTAGTTATTTTTTATGTCATATTGATTGTTTTTGGTTTTCACTGACTCAAACAGGGTCGATCAATGTGGAATTTTACACTTTGCTAGAAACAGCTTCAGCAAAACATGTTATTATTAGCTTCATTTGAAATTATAATTTCAAAGCCACACTTTGTTGGAGCAGGAAGAGAGGCCACGGGTAATAGAAACCATAAATGAGAAACAGCTCGGTCATGGATTCAGGTGCCAGCAATATATTCAGTTCATTGGATTCAGGTTGCCTGCCCCAATTTTTTGTGAATAATTCTATTTCCCTCACACACTCTTTATGAAGGAACTAAGATATTACTTTAAAGGAATTTTAAATTTGGGAAATTCATTTTTTAAACACCTAATACACAGATCCTAGAAATATTTATCACTGTTGAAAAAAAAATAGAATTTTCTGATTTGTATTCTAACAAATATTCTATAAATATATAGTCACTGTTATCCCTGATTATAATAGAGAAGTCCTCTAATTTCTTTGTGCCTAGTGACCCTTGGTCAGTTGGAAATAAATGAATTTTGTCAACCTATATGACACCACTATCAAATGCTCTGAACTCAAGGACCCGGGGCATTAATCTCATACCAAAGGCTTCCCAGGTGGCACAGTGGTAAAGAATCTGCCTGCCAATGCACAACACAAGAGATATGTTCAATCCTTGCTTGGGAAGATCCCCTGGAGTAAGAAATGGCAACCCTCTTGAGTATTCTTGTCTGGAAAATTCCATGGACAGAAGAGCCTGTGGGGATGCAGTCCATGTGTGCGCAAAGAGTCAGACATAACTGGGCATACACACATGCTGTCAGTGTCCCTTCAGGTTAATTCAGGATCTGAGATTTGTAGGACAACTTCTAGAAGTTATTATTTATGAAGCAGAGAAATAGGTATGTTCTCACAATTTTGATTCTGATTTTAAATATACATCTAACATGGCTAAAAATGTATATTTTATCTCAGTAAGGTAATAAAGGATGTTCCTCAAAGAATCTGCTTCGGATTTTTTTCCTTCCAGTGAGTATTGGATAACTGAACACTCAACACCACATAGTTCTATTGTGAGAGAGATAATGATTGCAATGTGCATAGCATTAAAAGTGTGAATGCTAATAGCTTTAGTAACAGTAATGATGGTGACAGCTTTTTGTTGCTGTAATTGTGTTGTGTTTGCTACATTTTTTTCAATGTACATCAAAGATTATATTTAATTTGTTGATCAATGAAGAAATCAGTAAGAAATTACAGTTTGTTTCTATTCCCTTTATTTGTAATGGATATCTTGTTGCAGAGACCAGTAATCCAGAAACCAAGCGCCACACTAGGAGAATTGGAGAACTCAGATTTATTACACCAGCGGGCCCAGAGGCGTTAACACTTCAAGCTCTGAGCCCTGAACAAAGGGGTTACAGAGTTTTTATAGACAGGCTATAGTAGGCAACACTAGCTGCTAATAGGTTGATTTAAACTAAGGGGTTTCATGTGCAGGAAGAGCAGTCCAGACAGGGAGGAGGATGCCTGACCTTTACAGGGACAGACATGATTAAGCAGAATTGCAGGGGCTGAGTAGTTGCAAAGAGCAGGACAAGCGTGAATGAGATAAACTCCAGTTCCTAGTATTGTAAGTCCCCACTTTCCAAGAATACGTGACCTACGTGATCCAAACTTTGCAAGGAACAAGTTGAGTCACAGAGGCAGAACAAACAGGATGTTATATAGAATTTTAACTTTTCCTCTTTAATCTCAGCTTCTCACTACCTTTCAATTCCCTACACTGGATTTGGAGCCTTGACTGATTTGCAATTTATTTGTCAATCTTTCTAAACTGACATCACCTTCTCTTTGGGAGAAAACTCTGTTCCCCATTATCTGTATGGTTTTTCCTAAATCATAAAGTTCTTGCCTAGTTAATTTTTAGTGTTACTTCCCTGAGAATTCTGGCTACTCGATCTTACCCACCAAATATAGACTTTTTATATCAGCCACTGTCAATAGACCAGTGACGTGAAAGTGAAAGTTGCTCAGCCGTGTCTGACTCTTTGTGATCCCATGAACTATACAGTCCATGGAATTCTCTAGGCCAGAATACTGGAGTGGGTAGCCTTTTCCTTCTTCAGAGGATCTTCCCAACCCAGGGATTGAACATGGGTCTCCCACATTGCAGGCAGATTCTTTACCAGCTAAGCCACAAGGGAAGCCTGTCAACAGACAAGGTGCTACAAATTTCAGCTGCTACTAATGGATCAATATCCTATTCTTTAATGGCCACTTATTTTAGACTTCTACTAGTCACTTCACTTAGGGAAGAGTCATTTACCTATACAAGTTTTCTAGGTCCAATCTTAGTAATTCCTACTTCCCTCTGCTTTCCAGTCAATATTTTTGGAGAATCTGGTGTCCTCATGGTAGACTAAACATAAGGAAAACAAGAAGACAGTGATAAAGCAGGTTCATCAGGCAGGCTTACTATTCTGAGTTACATGTTCTTCTGGGGGTTCCTCAATAGTATATTCCTCTAGTGTGCTCAGTCGCATCAGTGGTGTACAACTCTTTTGTGACCCCCATGAACTGTAATCCTCCAGGCAAGAATACTGGAGTGGGTTGCCATTCCCTCCTCCAGGGATATGCCTCTAATATGTTGCTAATAAAAAAGATATAGTCTAGCTTATACCTGACCATAAATAACAAAACTCATTGTCATATTTACCCAAGCAGGATTTGAATGTAAACTCTGATTTAGGTTAATTAAAAATTGGACTGTAAATTTTGTGCTCATATTAAAAAATTGGACTACGTAAGTTGACATTAAAAAAAAAAAAGGAAATTTAACATGTGGTCCTTGTGTTTTCACCAATAGAAAAAGAGAACAGTGGGAACCTTGGAAAGTAGGGGAACATTTACCTCCCTCACTCATGTACATGGCTACAAGATACTCCTTATAGAGTGGTTACAAACACCCTCTTTCAACAACACAAGAGAAGACTCTACACATGGACATCACCAGATGGTCAACACCGAAATCAGACTGATTATATTCTATGCAGCCAAAGATGGAAAAGCTCTATACAGTCAACAAAAACAAGACCAGGAGCTGACTGTGGCTCAGATCATGAACTCCTTATTTCCAAATTCAGACTTAAACTAAAGAAAGTAGAGAAAACCGCTAGACCATTCGGGTATGACTAAAGCAAATCCCTTATGATTATACAGTGGAAGTGAGAAATAGATTTAAGGGCCTAGATCTGATAGACAGAGTGCCTGATGAACTATGGAATGAGGTTTGTGACATTGTAGAGGAGACAGGGATCAAGATCATCCCCATGGACAAGAAATGCAAACAAGCAAGATGGCTGTCTGGGGAGGCCTTACAAATAGCTGTGAAAAGAAGAAAGGCGAAAAGCAAAGGAGAAAAGGAAAGATATAAGCATCTGAATGCAGAGTTCCAAAGAATAGCAAGAAG
>SJYX01002473.1:202416-215491 GCA_006410675.1 Oreotragus oreotragus
GAGGGAGAAGGAGAGGGTGGGATGATTTGGGAGAATAGCATTGAAATATGTATACTATCATGTAAGAAACGAATCGCCAGTCTGTGTTCGATGCAGGATGTTTGGGGCTGGTGTATGGGAGTGATCCAGAGGGATGATGTGGGGTGGGAGGTGGGAGGGGGAAGGATTCATGTTTGGGAAATCATGTACACCCATGACGGATTCATGTCAATGTATGCCAAAACCAATACAGTACTGTAAAGTAAAATAAAGTAAAAATTAAAAATAAAGAAAGAAAGAAAGAATAACTTTATTGCTTTGCCAGGCAAAAGGGGCCACAACGGGCTAATGCCCTCAAAACTGTGTGTCCCCACATGGAGGGGATAGTAAATTTTATAGACATGGTTCAAAGATGGCATGATCCGTTTGTGGACATTCTTCTGATTGGTTGGGAGTGAGCATCATCAACCTTTTTAACCAATCTGTGGTCTACATGCCTGTCAGCAACACACCGTAACTTCTCGCACATGGTGGGGATTTCAGTATCTGAAAAACAGGTCAAAGACACTCTTACATATATTCCTTAAGGGGAAACCAGGTCTTTGCCCCAAGGCTGCACTATTGTTTCTTTTTAGAGTTCCTCCTTTGTCTCAAGCTTCCCCTCCCTTCCCTAATTAGCAATGATTTAAACCCGCTTATTGGAACTCATGGTAGGTCATAGAGACTGAATGAAGCCTATTTCCTGTCATCAGGAAATGAGAGACACAAAAAGGCTTTTGGGCCTCAGAGTCCCACAGGGTGCTGCTCAGTACCCTGTGTAACCAATAGCATGGCGTTCACTACATAATCATAAAAAAGCCTTGCTTCTTGGAATGCTTCGAATGCTCAGTGTTCTGAAAGTTAACCAGGATAGCAAGCTGACCTTGAGACTTCCATATTCTAAGGAAGCCAAAGCTAACCAATGGGAAAGCTGCGTATTCAGAGAGACCCTGGCCAGCCTATAGCTGCTCCAGCTATTTTTAGCTAATGCCTGAAACTAAAGAAGTTACCCTGAGTGTCCAGTTTCATGAAGACTTATATTAATCTAGCCCTTCTGCTTTTGACTGCAACCACATGAAAGACCTCAAGAATTACCCTTCTGACCCCAGTTAATCCCAAACGTAAGAGATCAGTTCAGTTGACTCGTTCAGTCATGTCCGACTCATTGCAACATCATGAACCACAGCACTCCAGACTGTCCATCACCAACACCCGGGGTCCACCCAAAACCAAGTCCATTGAGTCAGCGATGCCATCCAAACATCTCATCCTCTGTCATCCCCTTCTCCTCCTGCCCTCAATCTTTCCCAGCATCAGGGTCTTTTCCAACGAGTCACCTCTTCGCATCAGGTGGCAAAGTACTGGAGTTTCAGCATCAACATCAGTCCTTCCAATGAACAACCAGGACTGATCTCCTTTAGGATGGACTGGATGGACCTCCTTGTAGTCCAAGGGACTCTCAAGAGTCTTCTCCAACACCACAGTTCAAAATCATCAATACTTCTGCACTCAGCTTTCCTTATAGTCCAACTCTCACATCCATACATGACCACTGGAAAAATCATAGCCTTGACTAGATGGACTTTGTTGGCAAAGTAATGTCTCTGCTTTTGAATATGCTGTCTAGGTTGGTCATAACTTTCCTTCCAAGGAGCAAGCATCTTCTAATTTCATGGCTGCAATTCCCATCTTCAGTGACTTTGGAGCCCCCAAAATAAAGTCAGCCACTGTTTCCACTCTTTCCCCATCTATTTCCCATGAAGTCACAGGACCAGATGCCATGATCTTAGTTTTCTGAATGCTGAGCTTTAAGCCAACTTTTTCACTCTCTTCTTTCATTTTCATCAAGAGGTTCTTTAGTTCTTCTTCACTTTCTGCCATAAGGGTGCAGTCATCTGCGTATCTGAGGTTCTTGATGTTCTCCCGGCAATCTTGATTCCGTTTTGTGCTTCCTCCAGCCCAGCATTTCTCATGATGTACTTTGCATATAACTTAAATAAGCAGGGTGACAATATACATCCTTGACGTACTCCTTTTCCTATTTGGAACCCGTCTGTTGCTCCATGTCCAGTTCTAACTGTTGCTTCCTGACCTGCATACAGGTTTCTCAGGCGGCAGGTCACTGCTATTTTAAGCCAATACATTTTGGGGTGGTTTGTTACTCTGCAAGAAATAATCAAAAAGAATTTTTCTGTGAGATAGAAATCCATTGGAAGATTCTGAACAGAGGACTGACTTGTGTCTTCAAAGGAGCATTCATTTAGGATGTTGAGAGCAGACCAAAGAGCTATTGGAAGGCAAGAACAGATGTAAGGAGGCTGTTTAGAAGGCATTGCTCTCTTTGCACTTAGACAGTAGCTTTATGAAAGCAAGGAACATTTAGATATTGTTCATGTACCAATCTGCAGTATCCGGTACACCTAATGAGAATTTACTAAAGAAAAGTATAATTGTATGAATAAATGAATGAATACTAGCAATGCTTAACTAGATAAAGACTTAATTTCAGGATATTTTCTATGTTTTTGTTCCTCCGTTTATTTTCCTCTTCTAGTTTCCATTTATGTTTCTTTCAACTTAATGCATATTTTCAATCTGTAGTAGTAATACGTGAAAATGAGAATCTAGTTATCACTGACTAAATAATTTTAATTCAGAATAATTTTAGTGTTTTTGAATCCAAATGCAAATATGATAGGAAATTAGACAAAACTATGACCACACTGAAATACCCATTGCTTTCTCATGAACAAATTTAAAGCCTACAGAATATTGACACATTTTCTTCACTGCTTTGTGGAATGAAACTGATACCTGAAGGAAATAGCCTGCGAAATCAAAAGGATCATCTCTTTTGAAAATTGCAGTGGAATAAGAACTTATTCTCATATTGTAGATAAAAAGATCACTACTAAAAGAAAATAGAAAATAATTTCCAAAAAAAAAGGAGGAAATTAAATGTCCACATACCCAACCCCATGAGTTTCAAAAATTGTCCATTAATGATGACTTATTTGTTTATGTCTTATTTTAGCTTATTTGTAAGTAACTCATTTTACTATATATGATTTTATATTTCAGCATCTCTACATCACTGTCATAGTCCATTGTTTTACCCAAGCTTCAAGAAATGATCCAACAACTGTATTAGGACCAGTTCCAGGTATCAGTGACAGGATATTAAGTTATGAGGTATGAGAGAGCAGCTTTATAGTACAATACTTTCTGTATCCACTTTTATACCCTGTCTTCCCTATTTCCATATCCCCCAAATCTGTTCCAAGACATGTTCTCCTACTTTCTTCCAGAATATTAGTGAAGTTCTACATGTTTTAGTTAATATTTTCTTTCCTTTTACAAAAGGTACCGTGTTTCCCTCACCAGACCATGTGACATTCTTTATAACCTCACACTGGTCCATTATGCTGAAGTTGTTGTGGTTATTCAGTCACTTATTTGTGTCCAACTCTCTGCAACCCCATGGACTGCAGCAAGCCAGGCCCTCTCCTTCACTGTGATCCAGAGTTTGCTCAAATTCATGTCCATTGAGTTGGTGATGCTATCTAACTGATGGCATCATATTATTTAGAAATATAAGCAGAAACTATTAGGTATTCTATACATGATGATAAGTCACATGTGAACAAGAGAATAGGGAAAAAACCTTAAAAATATTCAGGTACCTGCTATATTGATGAAGTATTTAGCAGTCCTGTGCTGTGGGGCATAAGAAGACATTTTCTCTGTTCCAATTACCCATTGCTGCAAAACAAACAAAAACAGAAACCAACGCAACACTTTGTAACTTAGAAAAACAACTATCATTTATTTTGTTCATCTATCTTCAATTCAAGCAGGAAATGGCAGGAACAACTCACCTCTGCTTCATACAGTGACAATAAGGGCTGGAGATTTACTCACTTGGTAGCAAGCTGAGGTTGGCTGTAGACTGTGAACTCAATTGAGATCTGTCATCTGGGAACCTAGGTTCCTTTTCACATGAACGTCTCCTCACAATTTCCTCCAGTTTCTAAGAACATGGTAACTAGATTCAGAGAGTTGAGTACCTCAAGAGTCCTGGACAGAAGCTACAAAGCTGTTTATCACTCTGCCTCAAAAGTTTTAGAGAGTTTGTTTTGCTGCATTGTTTGGTAGATTTAGACTTCTCTGGTGGCTCAGACAGTAAAGCATCTGTCTACAATGCGGGAGACCTTGGTTCAATCCCTGGGTGGGGAAGATCCGCTGAAGAAGGAAACGGCAATCCATTCCAGTACTATTGCCTGGAAAATCCCATGGACTGATGAGCCTGATAAGTTACAGTCCATGGGGTTGCAAAGAGTCGGACACGACTGAGTGACTTCACTTTCACTTATGGTAGATTTAAGTAACTGAGACCAGTCCAAATTCAAGGGAAAGAAAATCGGATTTGACCTCTCAATGGAAGGAATAGCAAAATATTTGCAGCTATTTTTTAGCTATACTGCCATCCACAGAAGATGAGACATTATTACATTTTGAAAATTCTACAACTAAAAAAGCAATAGTCTTCCCTGGTGGCTCAGATGGTAAAGAGTCTGTCTGCAGTGCAGGAGACCCAGGTTTGATCCCTGAGTCAGGAAGATCCCCTGGAGAAGGAAATGGCAACCCACTCCAGTATTCTTGCTTGGAAAATCCTATGGACAGAGGAGCCTGGCAGGCCACAGTCTATGGGGTTGCAAAGAGCCGGACAAGACTGAGCAACTTCACTTGAGGAAAAAAGCAATAGAGCATTTAGTAGGCATATTAGAACCCACCCTAATGACCTCATTTGAACTGAACCACGTCTATAGAGATCCCATCTCCAAAATCAATCACATTGATACTTGTGGTTCAGACTTCAGCGATATTTTTGTTGAACACAATTCAGCCCATAACAACTTCTCAGAAGTCCCCAGAAACGCTTTTCTATACAATTGGTCAACTCTTCCCATTCCTATAATACAATTTCAGCCATATTACATCTCTAAAAACTGCCAGAGAACAATCAGACTATCAGAAGTTAATTTTCTCAATATCTCTACCTGTAAATGTATCTAAACCTCAGTCTCTTCTCTCTGATTTCTCCTTTTGCAAGGTTCATTCCTCCTCCTGAACTCACTACCTGATCTTCTGCTTTCTTGTATGAAAATATGCCTCACTGATAGTTCTTTTCCTGTGTTTGTCATTTCCTCCCCTTTACAGGAGCCTCATCTCTCTTTTTTATGCACAGCACCCAGGCTTCTCCACTGTGTGATCCTCTTCTTAGTTCAATGTAAGGCCACTGAAAAGAATAGTCTGCAATTATGACTATACAATAGTCTACTTCTATGACTACACTTGTCCATAGTCACTTTTCAATGCACTATGGAACTTCTACCACAATTCTGCACTAATATCTCTCTAGTAAAGTTTACCAAGGGCATCTAGTCACCAAATTTGATGAGTAGTTCAATAGCCTCATCTTACTTTATCAACCTTTGACATCTAAAAATACTGATGACTCTATTTTTCTCCACACTGTTTTTCAGTAACTCCTTTCCACCTAAAAAAAAAAAAAAAAATGTTCAATCTAGGTATCCCCAAAGGTTTTTACTTCAGAGCTCTTTTTTCCCTAGTGTATAAAATATGCCTGACACAAAAATACATAAATAAATAAACTCTAAATCATTTGGGGGAGATTTAATTCTCTAATCTATCTGCTCAGTCTATACATTTTTCATGGTTTCCAGAATCTAATCATATATCCAACTGCCTATTGATTTTGAAAATTGCATGTTTCATAGGTACTCTTTCCTGTTAAATCTGTTCATTCTTTAATCCTAAACTCAACTCAGTCCACCTAGTTCAGCAGATATGAAGTGTGGGTCCCACAAGTTAGCATCTGAATAGGAAAACAGAAAGTAAAATGAGAATGGGTCAGGGTACCTGTCCTCTGTGTCTCACCTTCAGAAGAGGGGAGGAGATCACAGTGGGATGACATCATCGCTCAACTGAAGATCACAGTTACTGTCACACAGTTCTCTGTACACCAGCCTCTGTGCCTCTTCTTCCAGTTACTTGCCACTTCAGGCCTTGGGGGTTCCTGTCCTGTGTGTGGTACAAGCTTAAGGGTATTGTATTATTCACCATGATTTCCTTACAAAGAGTCCCCTATTTAAATTTCCTCAAATTATCCCAATTTGTGTATGTCATCTGTTTCCTGCTGTGACAACAATTGATATAGGAACCCTCTGAAAATTTTATGAATGCTAAAACCTTCATTTAAAAACTTAAAAATAAATAAATAATTACAATTTTCTATTTCTTTATTCATGAACTCAACCAAAATTAAGTATTCATAAATATAAAAAAGACTAAGGTGGCATTTTGCAGCATTAAGCAGAGAGATATTTTGTCCAGTTTCCGCAAACAAGGAAACTGATTTCAACTCATAGATAACATCAACTAAACTAAGACCCATACAAAATATAGCTTCCTTCTGAGTACCTGATAGGTAAGTCACTGCTCATATGAAAAGCAAAAGATAAAATGTAATTCTCACAATTCTTTTGACCTTGGCTGACATTTCCGACCTTTCACCACCAGCTGACTTCTGTTATAGTTGGAAAGCTCTTTTGCCGTGCTTTTCAAAGACCATTTACCATCTTTCGACAAGTGTAAATTTGATTCAATAGATTCTATCATAATAAAATGTCAACCTTACTTTTTTTTTTGCCTCTGTTTTTAGAATACATATTTATCTCTTGATATTTTCTCTTTATATCCATGAGGCAGTTATAATATACTAATAACAACACAATGTGTTAACAGAGGCTTCAGATTAACCTGACACTAGAAGAATGCCAGAAAACATTTCCGGAAGGCATGAACCTGGAAAGCGTCCTTGACTTGCCACTCACAGTGATTGCTAAAGGAATGTGCTATTGTTAACACAGCTCCCAGGAGAGAAACAGCAGCTTTAGTGTCATTATAAGATACGGTTTCTTCTCAAATACTGAGAATAAAGGCTCAGAAAGGGAAGCCAGTGGTCAATGAAATGCTCAACCTTATCCAGAGCAGACCTACAGTAAAATCTCAAAAGAAGTGAACTTGGTCTTTCTAATTCTCCCTTTCAACAAACATTTGTTTTCTGGTGCTTCACTTTCAAAGCCTGTTTATTTTAGCATGTAAACATGTCTCTAAGTATCAGCAGGTGAACGATTAATGAGTATAATTACATTGTGCAAAGATTTTTAAGATAAACAAGTCCTTGATACACCCCAAAAATTCTTTATTGATAAAATATTAGGATTTCAAAGAAATTATGTCTGTTAGAATATTATCTGCTATAGACCTTGTGCTTTTCAATATACAGCCATGCCTTTCTTCATGGAGAACTCTTCATTTCTATAGTTCTCTGGGACAATAGGAAGCATTCTGAACCCTATCCCACTTCATTTCTTCACACAGCTGAGGTTAATTTCTAACGTGGGTCCACAAAACATATCTGAAAAGCTATAAGGAAGATTTAAGACTCTGATAGAGTGGTTTAGTGGTAAAGAATCCGCCTGCAATACAGTAGACCTGGGTTCCATCCCTGGGTGGGGAAGATTCCCTGGAGGAAGAAGTGGTAACTCACTCCAGTATTCTTGCCTGAGAAATCCCGGAACCTGGCAGATTACAGTCCATGGGGGTCTCAAGAGTCAGACACAACTGAGCAATTGAGTACACACAAGCAAGGAAGATTTAAAGTAAAAATCTTTTATTTTGCTGTATACTTGAAAGTATCACAATATTGTAAATCAACTATGCTCCCAGAAAATTTTTTTATAAAATAAAAACTTGACTAACAATATCTAAACCTTAGAAAGCAAAAAACTACATTCTAGAAAGGCAAGGAAAACTAGTTGGCAAGCTGCCTCCTCTCTGCAGACAGATGTTAAACTTAACTGTAGATTCTATCCTGCAATCCCGTAAAATTTATACTTATTGTGCTGGCAAATTTCTCCCTCTTTCCAGAGAATCCTAAGAAGGCAAAGTTCTAAAGGGAGGAATTTGAGAAAGATTTTCTTAAGCATGATTTTGAATAATGTGTTCTATATTCAAACGTTTTTAACCAGACACTGAGTAAAGTGTTATAGGGAAAAAAGGACTATCCAGCATGTGCCCAACCTGGAGAAAAGTTCTTATATTTAGGGAGAGTCTAGAAATACTTGTAAATTATTGTAGAGAGTGTAATTTGTTACAAATATCTCAAAATTGCACAAAGTACTATTATATTTCAAAGGAGGAAACGAGGGATCGTTCAAAGGAAAGAGATCAACATAAATTACATTTTTCTCTTCATTAAAGACCCTCTAATTATATACACTTCAAAATAAAACACATATGCTGTGTTCTAAGAAAATTAGCCATTTTAATTCTTATTGCAATTTTCATAGGTCTGATCTTTTTCCTGATATTATCACTTTGTTAGATTTAACTGTAAAAATGATGAACTGCTGGCTGCTGTGCAGTTACCAGCAAACTCACTTATTTCATAGGATTCATAAGAATCCCTAAAGTAAGAGTGCACTGCTCAGTGTATTGCTAAATGCACATGAAGACTGAAATGTTATTGGTTGGATAAATCCTAATTTGAAAGATAAAAAGAAAATATTATTTTATTCTGCCTCTTTCAGCTTAACATTATTTCCTCATTTCAATCTGGATGAAGTTTCTTTGGCATTTTCCATGAAGATAAAACATGACTTGAGAATCTTTATAATAGAGTCATAGAGTATTTTTAATATTAATTTTTTAAATGCTTTGGCAGTACAACACACTTATTTTTGGATTAGGTTAAATTCACTTTCTTTGCAGAATATGAAGGCCAGTGAGCCTGCTCTCTACTGCTATAGTTCATGGTGGGGGGAGGAAACAGCATGGGGGGACTGGCCAGTGCTTCTGAGAATACAGTCATGTGCAGAAAATTCTGTCTGTCAAAGCTGACAGTGAAAACTGAAAGACTGGTAGGCATAACATCAGGAGATCTAAGTTATTGACTCAGTCTTCCTTCCCATACATATTCTGCTTCCTGGGACCAATGCTTATCCATCTCCGTATATCAGTTTCAGCATTTATATGTAGGAGGGAAAGCACCGTCTCTATGTACTTCATCAGCTTGTTTTAAGAATAATGTGATAATTGGAAAATGCTGTATAAAAAGCAGACCTGAAACCACATTGAGGAGGTTGTGTGATTGATGTTATTATTGCTTTCCAGAAATATATATTGGCTTCATTTAGAAGCTCAAAATAAATGAAGTATAAATATGATTGGAGGGCATGTTTGTGTTATGAAAATCTTCAATATTTTGCCCAATGGGTACCAGAGACAAAATATTGAAGAAAATAAGTTCAGTATAAATGTTCAGCCATATTCAGTATAAATACAAAAACAATTTAAGAGAAACATGATATGACTTGAAATCTGCTTCTAAGGCAGTCCTAGAAACTTGCAAAATTCACTATTTTGTAAGACTTTCGATAGGGCTTCCCAGGTGGCTCATTGGTAAAGAAGCTGCCTGCCAATGCAGGAGACAGATATAAGAGACATGGGTTCAGTCTTGGGTCTGGAAGATCCCCTGGAGAAGGAAATGGCAACCCATTCTGGTATACTTGCCTGGAAAATCCCATGGACAAAATCCCAAGGACAAAGGAGCCTGATGCTACAGTCCATGGGGTCCCAAAAGAGCTGGATACCACTTAGCAACTAAACAACTAAACAACAAATACTTTAGATATCTAAGAGGACAAAAATCAACATTTGATAAATCAAATTAATCACAATTCAGCCACTATAGATCGAAAAGTTATTATTCAGTAATTCTTTTCTTCATTGCAGATTTTAGTGAAAGAGCAATCTAAAATCAAACACAGCTGAAACTAAGTCAAATATCACAGATATGAATTCAGTAAATAGGAATTACCATTAAAAATCAATTAGTTGAATTTGTATAACTGATGTTGTTCCTAATAAAATATGCTCTTCACTTTCGAAGACTTTGGATTTGGACAGCTTTGGTTCAAATCTTAGCATGGTTCCAGGTGTATATAATTTTAGACAACTTTCTTAGCATCGATGATGTTAAGAAACATCAACGCTCCTGAACAGTTGCACTTCTTATATTCTAAGAGCCCACACTCCTTTTGCACTTGAACCACTAGCTCTGTGATTCTAATGAATGACTTACTCGGAGAAAAAAAATAACCAGAGACATTTCTGTAATAATCAAGACCATTGAGATTTTGCCAAGGATCAAATGACATAATAGATCCAATGCCCTTTGCAAACTAATACATACAAAGTACTTCAACAATTCTAGAATGAAGAGACAGAGCCAAAGCAAAAACAACACCCAGTTGTGGATGTGACTGCTGATAGAAGCAAGGTCTGATGCTGTAAAGAGCAATATTGCATGCTGCTAAGTCACTTCAGTCGTGTCCGACTCTGTGTGACCCCATAGACGGCAGCCCACCAGGCTCCCCCATCCCTGGGATTCTCCAGGCAAGAATACTGGAGTGGGTTGCCATTTCCTTCTCCAATGTGTGAAAGAGAAAAGTGAAAGTGAAGTCGCTCAGTCTGTCCGACTGTTAGCGACCCCATGGACTGCAGCCTACCAGGCTACCCCGTCCATTGGATTTTCCAGGCAAGAGTACTGGGGTGGGGTGCCATTGCCTTCCCTGATTCCATTCATTATCCTGTCATTTTTCTGCATCTTCCTGGTTCTCTTGCTCTCTTGGCATCTTCTCCTGTAAAAAGAGAAGTTACATCGAAAAAGCTGTAGTTTGCCTTTTACTAACAAAGGTAGAGAGACTCTGAAAGGTAAATTCTTTGAAATTGTGCCTCACCCCAGCAGCTTTTGGAGCTCTCTGGAGGGATCATCAGCTGATAACATGTCTACTTTTCCAACTAGATTAACAAAGAAACTCAAGAAACTGCAGACATATTCATGTGACATTTTATTTCTTGTTGTTCCTTCACCCCTTTCTCTAACACATTTTACTGGCAACTTCAGTATGAAAATAGTATCGTTGTTACTGAGATTTTCATCAGTTTCTGCTACTGAAACTGAGTAGCATGAGGTTGTGCATGAATCCATTATCCTTTTGTCTTCTGAAACAATAATAATTATTTCCATAGCAACAAATTTTGGCATCAGAAACTGAGCTAATGACTTCAGGTGAGGAATAAAGAACAGGAGCCAGTGACCAGTGTACTTCTCCAAAAGCGGTGAAAGCCACCCTGGGGAACATGATTCAGTGATGAAGCAGGATCCTCCCTACATAGAAATTTCAGGGTTTTTTCCCCATGACTCCTCAGTGATTTTAAAAGTAGTTCCTATTGGCAATAAATGTACAGTTTTGGGTATGAATGCTGCCAAAAAGGCAACAAATGACTCTCCAACATTAAATGTATGTGGTTCAGGATGGGAGCGAAGCATGGAAAGCGAGGCCGCCTGGCGACTGTTGACAAGGCTGTGAACTTGCGCCCTGGCTACAGGCGCAAGCGGAAGCTGGCAAGGGCATAGCGGCATCCCTGGGGGAGAGCGTGCACTTACCTTGTCATCTTTCCTCCCAAGGGGCGATTCTGGCACCTCACAGCTCTACCTGTAGAGAACTGGGTCCATGGCTTTGGGTTACAAACAAGGCCCCAAAGGTGGAAAAATTGAATCTCAGTGGAACAAGCGCCTGATAAAGGCTCAAGGGATCTGGGTTTTTTTTTTTTTTNAAAATGACAGAATGATCTCTGTTCCTTTCCAAGGCAAACCATTCAATATCACGGTAATCCAAGTCTATGCTCCAACCAGTAATGCTGAGGA
Organism: Oreotragus oreotragus; assembly: GCA_006410675.1. Taxonomy (NCBI): domain Eukaryota; kingdom Metazoa; phylum Chordata; class Mammalia; order Artiodactyla; family Bovidae; genus Oreotragus; species Oreotragus oreotragus. Next base: position 214,295 of record SJYX01002473.1, read on the forward strand.
AGCTGAACTTGAATGCTTCTAGACCTACAAGACCTTCTAGAACTAACACCAAAAAAGAAGTTCTTCTCATTATGGCAGACTGGAATGCAAAAGCAGGAAGTCAAAAACACCTGGAGTAACAGGCAAATTTGGCCTTGGAGTACAGAATGAAGCAGGGCAAAGTCTAATAAAGTTGCGCCAAGAGAATGCACTGGTCATAGCAAACACCCTCGTCCAACAACACAAGAGAAGACACTTGGACATCACCAGATGGTCAATACTGAAATCAGATTGATTATATTCTTTGCAGCCAAAGAGGGAGAAATTCTATACAGTAAGAAAAACAAGACTAGGAGCTGACTGTAGCTCAGATCATGAACTCCCTATTGGCAAAACCAGACTTAAATTGAAGAAAGTAGGGAAAACCACTAGATCATTCAGGTATGACCTAAATCAAATCCCTTATGATTATACAATGAAAGTGACAAATAGATTCCTTTCCCAGTGATCAGTGCAAAGAAATAGAGGAAAATAATAGAATGGGAAAGACTAGAGATCTCGAAAAAATTAGAGATACCAACAGAAACTTTCATGCAAAGATGGGTGCATGTATAAATGATAGAAATGGTATGGACCTAATAGAAGCAAAAGATATTAAGAAGAAGTGGCAAGAATACACAGAAAAATTATACAAAAAAGAAATTCATGACCCAGATAATCATGATGGTGTGATCACTCACCTAGAGCCAGATATGCTGGAATGTGAAGTCAAGTGGGCCTTACGAATCATCACTACAAACAAAGCTAGTGGAGGTGATGGAATTCCAGTTGAGCTGTTTCAAATCCTGAAAGATGATGCTGTGAAAGTGCTGCATTCAATATGCCAGCAAATTTGGAAAACTCAGCAATGGCCACAGGACTGGAAAAGGTCAGGTTTCATTCCAATACCAAAGAAAGGCAATGCCAATGAATGTTCAAACTACCACACAATTGCACTTACCTCACGTGCTAGCAAAGTCATGCTCCAAATTCTCCAAGTCAGGCTTCAACAGCACATGAACTATGAACTTCAAGCTGGTTTTAGAAAAGGCAAAGGAACCAAAGATCAAATTTCCAACATCTGCTGGATCATTGAAAAAGCAAGAGTGCTCCAGAAAAACTTCTACTTCTTTATTAACTGTGCCAAAGTCTTTGACTATGTAGATCACAACAAACTGG
>SJYX01002473.1:226622-262187 GCA_006410675.1 Oreotragus oreotragus
GAGAAACGCAAATCAAGACCACAATGAGGTACCATTTCACACCAGTCAGAATAGCTACAATCCAAAAGTCTACAAGCAATAAATGCTGGAAAGGGTGTGGAGGAAAGGGAACCCTCTTACACTGTTGGTGGGAATGCAAACTAGTACAGCCATTATGGAGAACAGTGTGGAGATTCCTTAAAACACTGGAAATAGAACTGCCTTATGACCCAGCAATCCCACTGCTGGGCATACACACCGAGGAAACCAGAATTGAAAGAGACACGTGTACCCCAGTGTTCATAGCAGCGCTGTTTATAATAGCCAGGACATGGAAGCAACCTAGATGTCCAACAGCAGATGAATGGATAAGAAAGCTGTGGTACAAATACACAATGGAGTATTACTCAGCCATTAAAAAGAATACATTTGAATCAGTTCTAATGAGGTGGATGAAACTGGAGCTGATTATACAGAGTGAAGTAAGCCAGGAAAAAAAAACACCAATACAGTATACCAAGGCATATATATGGACTTTAGAAAGATGGTAACTATAACCCTGTATGCGAGACGGCAAAAGAGACACAGATGTATAGAATAGTCTTTTGGACTCTGTGGGAGAGGGCAAGGGTGGGATGATTTGGGAGAATGACATTGAAACATGTATAGTATCATAAATGAAACGAATTGCCAGTCCAGGTTCGATGCATAATACTGGATGCTTGGGGCTGGTGCCTTGGGATAACCCAGAGGGATAGTACGAGGAGGGAGGAGTGAGGTGGGTTCAGGATGGGGAAGATGTGTATACCTGTGGTAGATTCATGTTGATGTATGGCAAAACCAATATAATACTGTAAAGTAATTAATCTCCAATGAAAAAAATTTATATTAAAAAGATATAAACAATGAAAAAAAACCAATTAACTTGGTGGTATCTCATATTAAGTGCACAGCTGATATTAGCTATTATTATGAAAAATATGAAAGTGAAAGTCAATCATTAGTGTCCAACTCTTCGTGATCTCATGGACTATACAGTTGATGGAATTCTCCAGGCCAGAATACTTTAGTGGGTAGCCTTTCCCTTCTCCAAGGGATCTTCCCAACCCAGGGATCAAACCCAGGTCTCCTGCATTGCAGGCGGATTCTTTACCAGCTGAGCCCACAAGGGCAGCCCAAGAATTCTGAAGGGGGTAGCCTATCCCTTTGCCAGTGGATCTTCCTGACCCAGGAATTGANGGATCTTCCCAACCCAGGGATCAAACCCAGGTCTCCTGCATTGCAGGCGGATTCTTTACCAGCTGAGCCCACAAGGGCAGCCCAAGAATTCTGAAGGGGGTAGCCTATCCCTTTGCCAGTGGATCTTCCTGACCCAGGAATTGAACTGAGGTCTCCTGCATTGCAGGCAGTTACATTACCAACTGAGCTATGAGGGAAGCCCCAATCTAAAAGTGTCAGAAGTGAGATATGAACCCATGCCTCCAGGGGAGACTGTGACCTGAATGCAGCCCCTTAGACCAATTGGTCATCCTGACCTCCTAGCTATTACTATAAATGTGCCAAATATGTGGAAATATTTAATGAATAGGTGTGTTACAGTGTGAACTTCAGGGTAGTAACAAAATAAAATCTTTTTTATTCTTTTATATCCAAATAGATAATATAATTGCAATTATAATATGATATCCTTCATAGGATTTGTTTTCATATCATATTGAGATTTTCTTTAACTTCAGTTTTTATCTTTGGTACTTCAACTTCTGATAGCTACTAAAAACTTGAGATGCAATTTTATTTGAGACAGTGAAATGGAAAACTGACTAAAACTGAAAGGGTCAGGACAGTTAAACCAATTTTACTAGCTTTTATATAACACTTAAAGAAATAACCTTCTGAGGCTGGGAATGCCTTTTTCTCTAAAAATGAAAAAGGCATCATAAAAAGACATTCACTGGGTTCATAAAATTCAAATGAATCTGTTATTACCAGGTTTCACAATATTAAAAGACAGATGATAAAGGGAGAAATGAAATACATGAAAGCAAATTGAAATTGATCATCAAAAATAAGAACCCTAAAAAATTCACTGGTAAACCAATTAGAATTTTATTACAGTTCAAATGATTACCATAAAATCTGATATAATTTAAGATTTGATTTTTTCTATTTTCCCAGGTAAATGACAGACCTTAGCCAAGTACATTTAAAATTCTTGCTGTTTATTAAGTGTCTGGTAGCCTAAAATAAATCAGGCTGTGAAATGATTATATGATAAAGTTATTCAATAAGATTCTGGTTAATTTGACTAAATTTATGTGCCCTTTATTCATCTTTTATCTAGTAACGAGCATGAACTATCTTCATGTATCTTTACAAAAAATACTGTCTTCTGTACCTTTAATTCTAATTATCATTTATTCTGTCCTTACGTCTCTTCTGTAATCATTTCAGATGATTCATTTTCAATCAATCATCATTAAGCAAAGGAAGCTTCCACTGCTTATTGAATGATATCAACTATGAAATATTTTAAGAAACTACAGCTATATAACACCAGGCCTTCTAGTAGGCTACCCACCTACAGCAAAATAATTCCTTCTCTTCCACGTCAGCAGCTTTTTGTCACTTATGTACAATTAGAAGAGCAACCCTTTTTTAAAGTATATAACTGTAGGGTTACTATATATATTACCATATACTAACTTGGATTTTTTAAAAGCAAACCAATAACAATTCTGTTCCTGCAATTAATTCGTATCATGAAACTAAAGCTTATTCAATATAACAACAAAATTAATGATGAGATTTTTTAATTTAATAGACTTTATTTTGGGAGTAGTTTTAAGTTTACAAAAGCAGAAAGTGGAGTTCTTGTATCCTCCCCCATTTATTTCCCTATTATAAACATCTTACATTGGTGTGATACATTTGTTATAATTGATGAATCAATATTTATATATTATTAACTAAGTTCATAGTTTGCATTAGGTGTCACTGNAGTAGTTTTAAGTTTACAAAAGCAGAAAGTGGAGTTCTTGTATCCTCCCCCATTTATTTCCCTATTATAAACATCTTACATTGGTGTGATACATTTGTTATAATTGATGAATCAATATTTATATATTATTAACTAAGTTCATAGTTTGCATTAGGTGTCACTGTTGGAAAAGAAAACTCCATGAACTTTAGCAAAAGTATGATGGCAAATATTCATCATTACAGTATTATACAGAGTGGTTTCACTGCTCTAAAAATCTCCTGTGCCCCACTTACTCATCCTTTTTCCTAATCCCTGTCAACCACTGATCTTTTTACTCTCTCTATAGTTTTGTCTTTTCCATAGGTCATATAGTGTGAATTCTATTGTATGTAGCCTTTTCTGACTGGCATCTTTCACTTAGTAATATGCATTTAAATTTCCTCCATGTTTGACAGCTAATTTTTTATTGCTGAAAAATATTCCATTGTATGAATATAGCACCATTTATTCATTCCTCTACTGAAGGATATCTTGATGCTAAGTAGCTTCAGTCACATCTGACACCAAATAAGTCAAATGTAAAGAAAGAATTCCCTGTCATTTCTAAGATATAAGAGAAAATGCCACATTGTATTTCTATAGTCAACAGAAATTTTCTGATAATTGCTTAGCTTTTGATGTCGTTTTTCTAATTTTAAATATGGATAAAATATGTATAATATTTTTAAATTGTCTAAATAAAGAATTCCATAGAGATAAGCCTTTGACCATTATTATTTTAAGGCTGTGATAATTTCAAAATATTGTGAATCAATATTAAAGATAATTAGGGTCATAATTATGTGATCATTTGGTAGGTTTAATGGTAAAGAACCTGCCTACCATTGTAGGACATGTAAAAGAAGAAGGTTCAATCCCTGGGTCAGGAATATCCCCTGGAGAAGGAAATAGCAACCCACACTAATATTCTTGCCTGGAGAGTCCCATGGAGAGAGGAACCTGGTCGGCTACAGTCCATGGTGTCACAGAGAGTCTGACACGACTGAAATGATTTACACACAGGCAACTACAATAATCCAGTGGTTGTACTTAATACTGTGAAGTCGTTCAGTTCAGTTCAGTCACTCAAGTGTGTATGACTCTTTGCAACCCCATGGATGGCAGCACGCCAAGACTCCCTGTCCGTTACCAACTTCCAGAGTTTACTCAGACTCATGTCCATTGAGTCGGTGATGCCATCCAACCATCTCATCCTCTGTCGTCCCCTTTTCTTCCCGCCTTCAATCTTTCCCAGCATCAGGGTCTTTTCCAATGAGTCAGTTCTTCGCATCAGGTGGCCAAAATATTGGAGTTTCAGCTTCAGCATCAGTCCTTCCAATGAATATTCATGTCTAGTTTCTTTTAGGATGGATTGGTTGGATATCCTTGCAATCCAAGGGACTCTCAAGAGTCTTCTCCAACATCACAGTTCAAAAGCATCAATTCTTTGGCACTCAGCCTTCTTTAGAGTCCAACTCTCACATACATACATGACTACTGGAAAAACCGTAGCTTTGACTAAACAGACCTTTGTTGGTAAAGTAATGTCTCTGCTCTTTAATATGCTGCCTAGGTTGGGCATAACTTGTGATTATCTAGGTAAAATATAAATATGTGAAAAATAAATCACAGTGCTGTTTATATGAACAAAGATTATTTTTATTATGCCAGCCTCAGAAAAAAAATTACTTTAGTCATGTAAAAGAAATTATACAAAATCTTAATTATTGATGTGGTTTAGCAGGTTTTAATTCCTAGCATTCCTGACAAGAGAGCAAAGAAAGCCTCAAGAGTATCTGACATTCTTTTTTGTTCTCTGTTTTCAAGTAGTTTAGCATCAACCCAATTTTCAATGGAAAACCTTTTTCCCAATTATATTTCTGGTGCTGTTCTGTTGTCGTTCAGTCACTGAGTCATGTCCAGGTCTTGGCAACCTCATGGCCTGCAGCATGCCAGGCTCCTCTGTCCTCCACTATCTCCCAGAGTTTGCTCGAATTCATGTCTACTGAGTTGGAGGATATCTAATCATCTTGTCCTCTGCAGTTCTCTTTACCTTTTGTCTTCTATTTTTCCCAGCATCAGGATCTTTTCCAGTGAGTTGGCTCTTCACATCAGGTGGTTAAAGGATTTTATCTTCAGATTTAGCAACAGTCCTTCCGATGAATCTTCTGGTTGATTTTCTTTATGATTGACTGGTTTGATCTCCTTGCAGTCCAAGGGACTCTTAGAGCAGGTTGAAACCAATCTGATCCAAAGCAAACAAAAAAGCAACAACAAGCAAACAAAACCACAAACATTAATTCATATGTGAAGGAGAAAAGAATTTTTTAGCATGAAGATATTCTCTAATTTCCCTTCATTTTTATCTACTGCTCACCCCTGCACTCACTTTTTGGGTTCTTGACAGTAGGTTTCTGAATCTCTTGTGATGTAAGTGCTACAGCAGAAAGAGAAAGATCTAGGCTGTTTGAGAGGGTGAGCCTTCTCAAAATTTCAAAAAGATGGGCTGATCTAGGGAAAAGAGTGTGGTGGAAGAGTTTGGGCCAGGAGGAGGCATCAGGGGAGACTGATTAGCAGATGAGATTCTAGAAGAAATTGCAGCAGGAAAGTGAATCAAGAGCTAGAGAGGTATATTTTGAAAAAAAATATTGCTGAGGTTATCACTTCCATTTTTACTGTTTTTAAAAGTTCTAAAAAGTGGAATTTCTTTTAACAGCATAACTGTTGGATCATTCTTTTAAATAAATAAATATTTTCTTACTTCTCCTATCATATTTTTTTCCTCTTGATATCATTTTCCCCATTTGATATCACCCTATCGCTCTACTGCCCTTGGCAGCAAAACTTTTAGAAAAATAATTGTTAAAACTAGCCTTATTCATGTCCTGTCTTCCCATTCTCTCTTAAACCCATACCTCTCAGGCTTTCATTCTCGCACTCTACCAAAACTGCTTATGTCAAAAATGCCATGGCTTCCATATTGATAAGCCCAGTCCTCATTTAACAACTGTCATTTTACTTGAATTGCCAGCATCATTTGTACAAATAATCATGGCTTCCTCTTGAATACAATCTTTTGTTCTTTCTAGCATTTTCCATGTACCAGTTTTCTTCCTTAATAGCTAATGGTACATTTTCAGCTGTAATTAGTCATTTCTCGTTTTAATTTTCTTTTTTCTTCCTGTGCTTTGTTACTTAAAAATATGATTTGTGAAAAAAAATTAGTATTTGTTCCCAAAAAATCTATAGCAACATATAATCAAATTGTCCTTTTTCCTAAAAATGCTGTATATAACAAATATTGTATCTGTGACAAATTAATAAGATGTATTCTAGTAAGTGACAATTACTTTCTCCATCACCTTTTGCTTTTGGTGACTAATGCTTTAGCATATAAAGGATGTGTGGCACAGCCTTAGAATTTAAGCAACATGTCAGTCACTTAAATTGTTGATTAATTTTGGCTTGACACCACTTATGATTTTAGATCAAGTGCTTGATGAAATAATCAGTCATCTGTGCCTGCTTTGATGAATTAGCACATGTATTTATTTGTCAAAGTGTCTAAGTGAGTCTTTAACTCATAAGTACTGTCCTGGGTAGTATATGTCAACATTTTTCAACATTAAGAGAATAATACTCTCAAAGCAAAGAGAATCATGATTCTTAGAGCAAGACTGGGCTTCCCAGGTGACTCAGTGGGTAAAGAAACTGCCTGCAATGCAGGAGATGTGGGTTCAGTCCCTGGCTGGAGAAGATCCCCTGGAGGAGGGCATGGCAACCCAGTCCAGTATTCTTGCCTGGAGAATCCCATGGACAGAGAAGCCTGGCAGGCTACAGTCCATGGAGTCCTAAAGAGTTGAATACAACTGAAGTGACTGAGCAAGCACATAGCAAAACCANCCCCTGGAGGAGGGCATGGCAACCCAGTCCAGTATTCTTGCCTGGAGAATCCCATGGACAGAGAAGCCTGGCAGGCTACAGTCCATGGAGTCCTAAAGAGTTGAATACAACTGAAGTGACTGAGCAAGCACATAGCAAAACCACCTTTGTAAACCATCTCTATATATTTTTTGTCAGAAATTAAGTAGAACTAGGGAGATGAGCGCCTCAAACTTTTCATCAGAAACCACACTAAAGCTAAATAGGTGTTTTTTAAGCTATTGGTATTCTTTTATTAAATAGACAAATTTATACTCTAGGTGATTTCCTAAAGGAAATCAATCATGAATATTCATTGGAAAGGCTGATGCTGAAGCCAAAGCTCCATTACTTTGGCCGCCTGATGCGAAGAACTGACTCATTAGAAAAGACCCTGATGCTGGAAAGATGGAAGGCAGGAAGAGAAGGGGATGACAGAGGATGAGATGGTTGGATGGCATCACTGACTTGAGGGACATGAGTTTAAGCAAGCTCCAGGAGTTGGTGATGGACAGGGAGGCCTGGCGTGCTACAGTCCATAGGGTCACAAAGAGTCGGACACAACTGAGCCACTAAACAACAAAGGTGTTGAGAGAATGAGCTAGAAATTATCCACCTCACTGTGGGTAAGGAGTAGGGAGTGCTGAGCATAGAAGCACTTTGAAACCAAACCAAGTCAGTAAATATGTATCAATATTGATCAAAATAATTGTATGCATGTAACTTTATCTCTGAAATTAAAAGAAAGCCAGTGACAAAGGTATTCAGAATTGGCAAGCTCAATTATAATCAAAGTCAAATATCAATATATTATGACTTGGAAAGGGAGTGCTGTCATTAACCCACAGATAGTAGGATGAGGACTTCAAATACTTTTCCAATAGAAGTAGATGGAATATGCTGATGCAATGTACTCTTCAAGAATAACTCTAGCATTAAATCTTACATCTTAATCTTTGGTGAACTAGTAAACATTTTACCCTTCCATAAACTGTATTAAATATCTTTCTCATACAATGTTTGTAGATAAGATGAAAATGAAGCTAAAGCAAAACTTTTGTTAATTATTTGAAAGCAGATTAATATACTTCTCCAGAGCAAAGAAAATTAAATACAGTTGAAAAGAAATCATTACTCTCTTGATTGGGAAATATAAGATCAACCCCAGATTTGAGAGATAGTTGTGTCATAGTATCTAACTTCCACATATTTTATAATGAGATAAACAAGAAGAGTTGAGTAAGAAAGAAAGTTTAAAAATGTTAGAAAAAAGTGACACATAGGATGCTGATTTCATGGGTAAATACTTATTAAGTTCTTGTTACATTATTGGGTTCTGAACCCATGGATGTCCAGTAAACAATATTTACTTTCATGGAGTTTACTACCATAAGCATTCAAAATTACAAATACTCCTCTATCCAGGTCAAATACTTTATAACTTCCTGTGTAACTTATTCTTTTATATATGTGTTATTCTGGTTTGCTGTTCAATTTCTGAATATTTAGGATTTCTCCAAATATCTTACTGTAATTTGATTTATTGAATATCAATCAAATGTAATTGATTTCTAATTTAATTTCCTAGTGGTCAGAAAAGATACTCTACATGATTTCAGTCCTCTTAAATGTACTGAGATTTGTTTTATGGCCCATCATTGGGTCTATATATTTTTATTATTAATCGACCTGTGCTTTTGAACTGCAGTTGTTGAGTGACAGTACTTTATGGTCAATTGGTTGAGGAGTAATGAGGATGAAGTATAATGAAAAAATGATTTATCTCACGTCTTTCTCTGGGTGGCATTGCCTCTTGCTGAAAGGAGAAATGGAAGTTAGCCAAGAAGTATGGGATGTGAGTGTTAATGAAATGTGGTGCATGATGTATGCTGCAAAAGAAGGTGATGGGCAGAGATCATACATGTCTTGGACATGCTAAAATTTAACCAGTGAGATATCTAGTGACAGTTTGCTGTGCAGATATGTTACTCAGGTGAGAAGCTTAGGACAGAAATATTATGAAAAGTAAAGCAAATCAGGATGATGCCAGAAAAAAGTAAAGCAAAGGACAAAGTTATTTGCTGGCTCAAATTTTGAATTACTTTAATAAATTGTTATTTAATAATTTATACATGTATAATACTGAACCATTCTGTCCGTCTTTCTGATCTTTGTTAGTACTGCTGTTTGAAGGTGAAGGTGAAGTCGCTCAGTCGTGTCCGACTCTTTGCGACCCCGTGGACTGTAGCCTACCAGGCTCCCCCATCCATGGGATTCTCCAGGCAAGAATACGGGAGTGGGTTGCCATTTCCTTCTCCAGGGGATCTTCCCAACCCAGGGATCGAACCCAGGTTTCCCACATTGGAGGCAGACGCTTTAACCTCTGAGCCACCAGGGAAGCCCTTGCTGTTTGGTAGTAAACAACTTAAGGAAAATAATTAATAGGCTTATAATTATTGGGACAATATTTCATTTTTCAAATATATACACATATAATTAAATACCTCTGATAGAATTCTGTCATTATTTCAATTAGAATTTGTAACTTCTTATCTTCTGATGAGAAAAATCACTAGTCAGCTACAACTGTCACACATCACTTTAAAATGCTCTCCTGGAAGAAAAGGTACTAACATTTTCATAGCAAAAATGTAAAAAAAAAAAAATATTGCAAACTGTGTTTTGCCAGAGCACTACAATTCCAAAGGCTTCCCAGGCGGTGCAGTAGTAAAGAACTTGCCTGCCAGTGCAGGAGACACAAGAGTCATGGGTTTGATCCCTGAGTCGGGAAGATCCCCTGAAGTAAGAAATGGCAACTTACTTCAGTATTCTTGCCTGGAAAATTCCATGGACAGAGGAGCCTGGTGGGCTACAGTCCATGGGGTTGCAAAGAGTCAGATGCTACTGAGGACACACACACACACACAGTTGCTGAGACTTTCCTTTCTAGAGGTACCAAAACCCTGGACTCCTCTACTGGGGAAGGTTTTCCTTTCCTGAAGAGAGGAGTATGCTTCTCAGTGAGGAAAGACAATGTCAATTAGTCATTCAGATCTGTCAATCAACATGGTGATCAGTGGAACAAAGAGGCCACAGACACATCTCTTCAGGTCTTTTACAAATAGATTATAGAAGCTTTATCTCTTTACTGAATCACAGCTATGAATAATTTTTTCCAGGAAAATAAGAAACATTAGTCATAATCTCCTTAGGCAAACATGCTTAAAGTCCTTGAAATCACAAGGCAATTATTCTAGGTTTGGAAGTAGTGACATCTAATTAGAATGTTAAATTAAGTTCAGTAGTGATATTGTACTTATTTATACATTCAAACTAATTTCAGTAAAGTAAATTTAGCCAACAGGGATTATTTACTTTGTCACTACCTATTATAATAAAACTATAATATGAAGAAGATTTAGAGGTCAGATGATGACTAACTTTCTTATCCAACTTCCCTTTGAAGGAGTCACTGAGAAGAAGGAAGAGGAGGAACAGAAGGATAAAAGAAGAGGAAGAAGGAGGGGGAGAGGGAGGAGAAGAGAAAATGGAACATAAGAGAGAGCAACGGGAAAAAAGAAGATGGAGGAGGAGGTGAAAAATATTCCGGGAGCTTTAGAGTCCTGACTTCCTTGGAAACCAGCAATATTAATCAATGCTTTGTCAAATCTCAAAGAATTTCCACTAATCAAATATTTTAGTTCTTGAAAATAAGCTGGCAAAATCCCACACATATTCCTACCACAGCAACAGAGAACATTCACAGGTCAGTAAGTCCCCATAGGAAACCTTCGTCCACGTCACACCCTTTTCCAAAGATTTTCTTTGCTTTTCATGTTTACAGTGAGAGATCTATGCATGCACCACTTGAATGTATTAATTAGGAGTTACTTTATACTTATATGTAAATGGATCAGGGCTCACCTTGATATTTTATAAAGAAAATCACCCAACTGTGAATCAAAGAAAGAAGAAATTAAATACAAAATAAAATTCAGTAGATATTAAAGTGGAGATTAAGTGATTTAGTAGGAATATAAAATGAGATTATTGGAGAAGACTCTTGAGAGTCCTTTGGACTGGAAGGAGATCCAACCAGTCCATCCTAAAGGAGGTCAGTCCTGGGTGTTCATTGGAAAGACTGATGTTGAAGTTGAAACTCCAATACTTTGGCCACCTGATGCGAAGAGCTGACTCATTGGAAAAGACCCTGATGCTGGGAAAGATTGAGAGCAGGAGGAGAGGGGGATGACAGAGGATGAGATGGTTGGATGGCATCACCGATTCAATGGACATGGGTTTGGGTGGACTCTGGGAGTTGGTGATGGACAGGGAGGCCTGGCGTGCTGCCATTCATGGGGTTGCAAAGAGCTGGACACGACTGAGCAACTGAGCTGAACTGAACTGAGCTGTGACATTAACATATTATGTAAAGAGAAGTCAGCAAAGTCAATGAACATAACCCTGCAACATAGAAACAACTAAATCCAGGGAAAGGCATTGTGCCAAAATCTTCACAACCAATTCCACCAGTCCAGGCAAATNACTCTGGGAGTTGGTGATGGACAGGGAGGCCTGGTGTGCTGCAGTTCATGGGGTCGCAAAGAATCAGACACGACTGAGCAACTGAACTGAACTCTGATGGCATGAGGCAGTGAGGAGGCAGAGGCTTTTCAAGGTTGATGATGATGGTGATGATGGGGAAAACGCCAACTGGAATAACAACAACCGAAGCTGACACTCCATCCCCCTCTCTTCCAGTCCACTCTCCCCACCACCACCCAGCAGGAGGAGTCATTTATCTGGGTGCTGAGTGCAAGACTTGGACACCTCTGGTTCGTTTCTCAGCCGGGTGGAGTTACTGAATTACAATCATTCTGACCAGAGTGAAATAAGATCTCCTTGTGGGTTTGACTTGCATTTCCCTGTGATTGGCGATGTTGAGCATCTTTTTATGTGCCTATTGGCCATCTATGCTTTAGTTCAGTTCAGTCACTCAGTTGTGTCCAACTCTTTGTGACCCCATGGACTGCAGCACACCAGGCCTCCCNGAGATCAGCCCTGGGATTTCTTTGGAAGGAATGATGCTAAAGCTGAAACTCCAGTACTTTGGCCACCTCATGCGAAGAGTTAACTCATTGGAAAAGACTCTGATGCTGGGAGGGATTGGGGGCAGGAGGAGAAGGGGATGACAGAGGATGAGATGGCTGGATGGCATCACCGACTCGATGGACGTGAGTCTGAGTGAACTCCAGGAGTTGGTGATGGACAGGGAGGCCTGGCATGCTGTGATTCATGGGGTCACAAAGAGTCAGACACGACTGAGCGACTGAACTGAACTGAAGTTTCTAACACTTCTGATTATAAAGAGACACACAGCATGTAGCTTATTGCCTGTAATAATTGGCATGTTGAGGTTAAGACTATACTTTCAAAGCTGTACAGTTCCCAATATTTTTCTATCCTTTGCTTTAGAGCCTTTATTTCTATGAAAACCACTAACACAGGAGGCCCTCTAACACTATGTATCTTACTATATTTTGCTGTTCAGTTACTTAGTCATGTTGACTCTTACTGACCCCATGGACTGCAGCATGCCAGACTTCCTTGTCTTTTACTATCTCCTGGAGTTTGCTCAGACTCACGTCTATTGAATCGGGGAGCCATCCAACTATCTCATCCTTTGTTATCCCCCTTTCTTCCCAACCTCAATCTGTCTAAGCATCAGGGTCTTTTCCAATGAGTCAGCTCTTCACATCAGATGGCCAAAGTATTGGAGCTTCAGCTTCAGCATCAGTCCTTCCAATGAATATTCAGAGTTGATTACCTCTAGGATTGACTGGTTTGATCTTACTACACTCTCAGTTCAGTCTTTCAGTCATGTCTCACTCTTTGCAATCTCAAGGACTGCAGGACTCCAGGCTTCGCTTTTATGACCAATGCCCAGACCTTGCTCAAACCTATGACCACTGAATTGGTGATGCCTTCCAACCATCTCATCCTCTGTCATCCCCTTCTCCTCTGACCTTCTATCTTTCCCAGCATCAGGGTCTTTTCAAATAAGTTGGTTCTTTGCATCAGGTGGCCAAAGTAATGGAATTACAGCTTTAGCATCAGTCTTTCCAATGAATATTCAGGACTGATTTCCTTTAGGATGGACTGGTTGGATCTCCTTGCAGTCCAAGGGACTCTTAAGAGTCTTCTCCAACACCAAAGTTCAAAAGCATCAATTCTTTAGCACTCAGCTTTCTTTAAGATCCAACTCTCACATCCACACACAAGTGAAAGTGAAGTCGCTCAGTCATGTCCGACTCTTTGTGACCCCATGGACTGTAGCCCACCAGGCTCCTCTGTCCATAGGATTCTCCAGGCAAGAATACTGGAGTGGATTGCCATTTCCTTCTCCAGGGGATCTTCCCAACCCAGGGATCGAACCCAGGTCTCCTGCATTGCAGGCAGACACTTTATCCTCTGAGCCACCAGGGAAGCCCTAGAAAAACCATAGCTTGGACTAGACAGATTTTTGTTGGCAAAGTAATATCTCTGCTTTTTAATATGCTGTCTAGGTTGGTCATAACTTTTCTTCCAAGGAGTAAGCGTCTTTTAATTTCATGGCTGCAATCACCATCTGCAGTGATTTTGGAGCCCAAGAAAATAAAGCCTCTCACTGTTTCCACTGTTTTCCCATCTATTTGCCATGAAGTGATGGGACTGAAAGCCATGATCTTATTTTTCTGGATATTGAGTTTTAAGCCAACTTTTTCACTCTCCTCTTTCACTTTCATCAAGAGGCTGTTTAGTTCTTCACTTTCCTCAATAAGGGTGGTGTCATCTGCATATCTGAGGTTCTTGATATTTCTCCCGACAATCTTGATTCCAGAGTGTGCTTCATCCAGCCTGGCATTTTTATGATGTACTCTGCGTATAAGTTAAATAAGCAGGGTGACAATAGACAGTCTTGACGTACTCCTTTCCCACATAGGAACCAATCTATTGTCCCATGTCCAGTTCTAACTGTTGCTTCTTGACCTCCATACAGATTTCTCAGGAGGCAGATCAGGTGGTCTGTTATTCCCATCTCTTGAAGAATTTTCCACAGTTTGCTGTATCCACACAGTCAAAGGCTTTAGCACAGTCAATAAACCAGAAGTAGATGTTTTTCTGGAATGCTCTTGCTTTTTCGATGAGCCAACAAATGTTGGCAATTTGATCTCTGGTTCCTCTGACATCTTTAATTCCAGCTTGAACATCTGGAAGTTTATAGTCCACATACTGTTGAAGCCTGGCTTGAAGAATGTTGAGTATTATCTTGCTAGCCTGTGAGATGAGTGCAATTGTGTGGTAGTTTGAACATTCACTGGCATTGCCTTTCTTTGGGATTGGAATGAAACCTGACCTTTTCCAGTCCTGTGGTCACTGCTGAGTTTTCAAATTTGTTGGCATATTGAGTGGAACACTTTAACAGCATCGTCTTTTAGGATTTGAAATAGTTCAATTGGAATTCCATCATCTCTACTAGGTTTCTTCATAGTGATTCTTCCTAAGGCCCACTTGAGTTCGTATTCCAGGATGTCTGGCTCTAGGTGAGTGATCACACCATCGTGAGTATCTCGTTCATGAAGATCTGTTTTGTATAATTCTTCTATGTATTCTCGCCACCTCTTCTTAATATCTTCTGCTTCTGTTAGGTCCATATGATTACTGTCCTTTATTGTGCCCATCTTTGCATGAAATATTCCCTTGGTTTCTCTAATTTTTTTTTAAGATCTCTATTCATTCTCATTCTATTGATTCCTCTATTTCTTTGCACTGATCACTGAGGAAGGCTTTCTTATCTCTCCTTGCTGTTCTTTGGAACTCTGCATTCAAATGGGTATAGCTTTCCTTTTCTTCTTTGCCTTTAGCTTCATTTTTTTTTTCTCAGCTATTTGTAAGGCCTTCTGAGACAACCATTTTCCCTTTTTGCATTTCTTTTTCTTGGGTATGGTCTTGATCACTGCCTCCTGTACAATGTCATGAACCTCCATCCATAGTTCTTCAGGCACTCTGTCTATCAGATCTAATCCCTTGAATTTATTTCTCACTTCCACTGTATAATTTTAAGGGATTTGATTTAGGTCATACCTGAATGGTCTATTGGTTTTCTTTACTTTCTTCAATTTAAGTCTGAATTTGGCAATAAAGAGTTCATTGTCTGAGCCACAGTCAGCTCCTGGTCTTTTTTTGCTGGCTGTGTAGAGCTTCTTCTCCATCTTTGGCTGCAAAGAATATAATCAGTTCAACTTCATTATTGACTATCTGGGGATGTCTGTGTGTCTTCTCTTGTGTCATTGGAAGAGGGTGTTTGCTCTGACCAGTGCATTCTCTTGGCACAACTCTATTAGCCTTTACCTTGCTTCATTCTGTACTCCAAGGCCAAATTTGCCTGTTACTCCAGGTGTTTCTTGACTTCCTACTTTAGCATTCCAGTCCCCTATAATGAAAAGGACATCTTTTTGGGGTGTTAGTTTTAGAAGCTCTTGTAGGTCTTCATAGAACCGTTCAACTTCAGCTTCTTCAGCAATACTGGTCGGAGCATAGACTTGAATTACCGTGATATTGAATGGTTTGCCTTGGAAAGGAACAGAGATCATTCTGTCGTTTTTGAGATTGCATGCAACGACTGCATTTTGGACTCTTTTGTTGACTATGATGGCTACTCCACTTCTTCTGAGGGATTCCTGCCCGCAGTAGTAGACATAATAGTCATCTGAGTTAAATTCACCCGTTCCAATCCTTTTTAGTTCACTGATTTCTAAAATATAGATGTCTACTCTTGCCATCTCCTGTTTGTCCACTTCCAATTTACCTTGATTCTTGGACCTAACATTCCAGGTTCCTATGCAATATTGTTCTTTACAGCATCAGACTTTACTTCCATAGCCAGTCACATCCACAACTGGGTGTTGTTTTTACTTTGGCTCTGTCTCTTCATTCTTTCTGGAATTATTTCTCCACTCTTCTCCAGTGGCATATTGGGTACCTACAGACCTGGGGAGTTCATCTTTCTTCTTACTACACTATGCCTTCCTAAAAGTATGGCTGCTTAGATGTGGAAGGTGAAGGCAGTACATAAAAATCCCTGAAGGCAATTTTAGTCTTCTTTGATCCTCAAACTTGGGAGAATCTCATTTTTCCCTCTGAACAAAAAAAGGACATTTTAAAAGTCTGATTCAGGCAGTTCACTCTCCAATTTTCCTGCTTTGTTTCATCATTATTCTCTAACTGGTTGGTAGAAGGAATATAGCTGTTTAAAGCATATTACAAATAAATACATACTCAGTGAAAGATGACTTCTTGGGTCTCTGAATTTAACCACCTTTCTTAATCAACATTGCTCTGTACCAGAATTTGATAACTTGTTCAAGTTTACAAAGTTTGTAAGTGACAGAACTGGTATACCAACTCTGACTCAAAAGCCCAAATCTTTGAATACAACTCCAGGTATTTTCCCTACTATAAGACTTGGAATTAGAAATAATTTTAATATATTTTTTTTATTTTAAGCATTTATAAAGATATTATAATTTTATTATCATTTTCTCCACGGGATCTTCCCAACCCAGGGATCAAACCCATGTCTTCTGCATTGGAGCCAGATTCTTTACCACTGAGCCACCAGGGAGCACCATATGGAAGGTTAACATTAAGTAAATTTGTGAAGTTTGTTTTATGTTACCAAGTTCCTTCATTTTACACAACTGCCATAAGATTTCCCAGCCAAGTTTCAACACTTTTCTAATCCCACTGTAATTTACTTGTTCAGGCCATCCTAAATGTCCAGCCTTGGAGAAGAGTCAATTGTCAAGCCTGAAATGACTTCTTGGGAAGGTACTAAATGTGTCCTTTCCTTGTATGTAGTCTTAGAAACTTATCCTAAGGAATAATTTCTGGTAGACACAAAGCTTATTGGCATCATGGGACATAGGGAATGGTTAGGAGACAGAGTGAAATATTGAATGGGTAAATTTTGACAGAGATAGAAAATGAAGAAAAAACAAAGAAGTGAATCCCTACTAGAAGTGTAAATTTTGGGGAGCTTCAAAATTCAAAGACAGAGCTTGGGGAAATTCCAAGAATTAGTAAAAAAAAAAAAAAAAAAAAAAGCAATGCATCACTGAAAAAGAAACTCAGGAAAATAAATAGCTGTATTATAAATATGCTTAAATTGTGGTACAGTAGTAAATTGGTAGGCTGATGTTTTCCTATCACTTGACCAAGCAAAATTTTCTCTTCTTTTGTTGGGTCTTTCCCCTCACTCCCTAACTATCCTGTCCTAAATTGCACCCACTCCATTTCATTGTGCTGATTTCTGACCATTTGTTTGACCGCACAAACAGTATCATACTTCTTTTTCTCTTTTATCATATTTTTATCAGGAAAAGTGATTAACTCTCAGGCAAGGGCAGAAGCCATTCTCCAAAGGTAAGATGAAAGTATTTTCATGGATTTGTTGTTGTTGTTGCTGTTTCTCTATTTCTTTTATGTATTCAAAAACCCAGGATTAGTTTGTATTATCAATCAATAAATTTTCATTTATCACCCGAGGTGTCTGTACTTTAAAATGTTCTGACTTATTTTTAATAAAACAAAAACTTACTGTTAAAAATATTATTTCCTTTTATTACCAATGGAAATGATATTGGAAGAGGAAGCAATTAGCACAATTTTACAGTATGGCCAATACTTTTTATTCTCTTGTAATTTAGAAAATGATTGTCACACAGAATTAATCATTTTTCCTTGAGTTGGACAAGCTTTTTAAGTGAATGTGAATCACTCAAGTAAATTATGTCTCCATGCTAGAACATGAATAGCAAATGGCTATTCATTGATTCTTTTCCAGTTTGGATCCTACCCAAACACTCTATGAAATTTGAAATTATTTCTAGTTTAGCTTTCATGAAGTTGGATCTTCTTTATTTTTACTTTTTTCATTAATAAAAGCAATTATATCTTTGACCCATGCATATAACTGTATATGCATTTTAAATGTATCTTCTATTGTAAACACAACTGAATGTGTAGGCTCAGTCATGGTTGCAGCCTGTTTGGAAGAAGAGACAGATGAAGAGGAAGAAAAAGTTAGAACAAAAAACTCATTAGCCAGACATGCGTTATAGCCCGTTCTTCAACTTAACATTTTTACACTTTACTGTTGGCAGCTCAGCCTTTATGCTCATTGATGTCACCATATTTTAGCATCTAATTTATTCACGTCTCAATACAAAAGAAATCCCTAACCAGGATTCCCTGGTGGAATTGTCTCAGGCCTCTCCCTTTGGATCTGTTTACCATTGCCAAACCAACATTCCTTAAAATTATCACTGCATTAGGCCATTCCTCCTGGTCAGAAACCCTTGGTTTCCTTGATGCTAAGATTTTATACTTTCTATTGATACCTTTGGAATAGAATTGTCTCTCTCATACAGAAACCTCTACTTCAAATAGATTTGTGTTCTGTTGATCTGCAAAATAAGAAATTGGAATTCAGGACACCTTGTGCCTTAAGGTCAACCTTCTAACTGGCAGAACTGTAGCACTTATTTCTGAGAGGAAATGTATTTGTCCAGCGGTTGGATTTCCAGTGGGTTTGAGCACAGTGCTGTCGTTTCCCTATTAAAGTGAGAGAAACATATCTTGGAGCAAACGTGGAGGCACGGTGGAGAAGAGGAAGAGGTCTCTCTGGCAGATTTTCCCACAGAGGCTAATAGGATGAACTGGAATGAGAAAATGAGTGAACACTGTCAGGGACTGTCTTAGTGCAGCAGCTCCACTGTGGGAGGTGAGGGGGTGGGGAGAAGGTTAGATTCCTACTGAGCATCGCACTAGAAACAAGGCTATGCATGAAATGGCTAAGTATTTTAATAACACCAAATAAGAAGGACAGTAAATCTGTGAGCCAAAGAAAATTTCCTAAAGCCACAGCAAGGATTGACACACACGTAAAGATAGCCCACGCTGGCATGTTTTACTGGAGAACTACCTTGATTTCGCTGCTGTCTGGGGCATACATTTCTACCCAGAAATGGTGATATTCTAAGCTCCTGGAACATCAACAGATTCTAAGGGCCTCCTGCTTCTGAATTTCTTTTTTTCATTCTGCTGCTAAATGTTAAAAATACCATTGTCTTTAATTACACAAAAATTACCTACCTTGTTTGTGTTGTTACATATTTTTAACATAAGGATTGTTAAAATAGGTTAAAATATGCAAGCATATCAGTTGCTTGTGAGAGTCATACATTATTGTTTCTAGTTTGAGATAATTTAGTCAATAATTAATGTATTATATTGTGCATATTCATATATAATTTAAAGCTAACATTTTCTTGGGAAAATAGACTTGAACAGTTAATTTAATGAAATCTATATTGTGAAAGGAAGTAAATACAAATTTTAGGATAAACTAATCTATAATTTAAAATATACTCACAAGGATTACTTTAATATAATTTGATAATCTTCAATATCTAGGTTTTTTCCTTTCATATAACACATTAGATATTTTCCCTCTGGTCTTTGGAATTTTTGTTATCATAATAAAGTAACAAAGCATCATCTTATCTCTGCAAATTACTATCTCTTAATTTTTCTATGCAGAGGTGAGGGGAAGATAATTAAAGCATGAGAGTGATTACCATTTAAAAGTGAAAAAGAAAATGTCCTATAGTGTTTTCCCATCCTTTCCAGGTCTCTTAACCAGAATCCCTTGGCTCTAGTTTGGGGAAGCTTTCTATTCTTCTTTCCTCAGGGTCAGTCACAGAAGGTATCCCCCACTACCTTGCCCTTCTATATTCACTTGAATTGTGAGCCACATCTAATTTAAAGTAAAGTTCTGGAAATTAAAGGAGAACAGTTTTTTATTTTTTATTACCCACCACTAAGAATTTAATAGCTTTCTACTTGGAAGGCATCTCAGGTTACTTTGTAGATGGATAATTACAAAAATTATCACTTTGCTTCTGCCCAGAGCTGCCTGATACCTTAATACACAGTGAAGTGAAAATTTTGTAATTGTCACTATTTTAAAAGGTGATAATTTAAGTAGTTACCCAGAAGGATCATGTGGTCCCTCCTATCAAGTGGCAAGATGTGATGCCAGTGAGCACCTGAGGATGAATACAGAGGTTGTCATGGCAACGCTGAAATTTGGCAAACTGCTCAAAAAAGCAGAAGTGTTCCTGTGAATCTCAGGAATGTGTGATGAATGGTTTCTGCTTGCAGGCCTAACTGATCACTTGGTTGGAATATTGGAACCAACGTGCAGGCAGTTCTTGGATGTACCTTAGGTTCTCCAGGCTTATGGTTCTCGGGGAAGCCTTGGTCTTTTTAACCAACTGAGGTTTGCTTTACTTCTTCATCAGTATCACTTTGAGCATTTGGAAAATATGTACTATCCAGTCAATATCCAGATGGGTTTTTTACTTATAATTTGAAAAAATATCTATAACATTGTTAAACACAAACATAGCGACATCTGGACTTTTTAAGGAACATATGAAACAATTGCAAAGGTTACTCTAATTGAAAAACAGTGCTTGTTTTTCAGTTTTATATCTTTTCTGAGGGTTGGGAAAATACAGATGAGACAAAGCATTTATACACAATTTAGAGCTATAATCAAAAGATATCTATTGTTGATATTATATCTAAGTGAATCATGCTTAGTCGCTGTTGCATCTGACTCTTAGCGACCCTGTGGACTGCACCCTTCAGATTCCTCTAGCCATGAGATTTCCCAGGCAAGAATATTGGAGTGGCTTTCCATTCCCTTCTCCAAGGGATCTTCCTGACCCAGAATCAAACCCGTATCTCCTCCCTGGCAGGCAGATTTTACCACTGAGCCACCAAGGGAGCCCATCTAAGTGAATACATACTTAAAATTAATGTTAAACCCCTTGAAAAGCAAAGATCTAACTTCCTTTCCTCCAAAACAGAAGGGAAGGGTAAAATGTTTTGTAGAATCCAGTTATCATGGCAACACAGTCTATACACCTTATTCAATACTGTACACCTCTTTCTCAAATGAAATTCTGAATTCCTTTCTAGAGCCTTTGAGATGTAAATCATGTTGCATTTTCTCATTAAACTGTTTTTCTAAATTTCTGCAAGTCACTGAGCTTTGAGTATTAGCAATGCACTTGGTACCTCTTGATCTGTCCTCAAAAAACATAAAATTGACTAGTATAGTCAAACACATTAGTTGCAACAACTTTCACAGTGTACAATGTACTATAATAAGATATAAGTATTTTACTGCATTAGAGCTGGTGATTCTTCTGGAGAAGGAAGGGGGCAAGATGCAGGCTAAGAGGGAAAGGAGAACATAAACAGACAAAAACTGAGACAATGCTGGAAGTGTAATGTTCACAAAACAACCCAGTAATAACTAATATTAGGAATCTGGGATTAACAGATACACACTGCTGTATATAAAATAAACAACAAGGGCCTACTGTATGGCACAGTAATAACAAACGTCTTATAATAACCTATGGAAATAAATCTGAAAAGAATATATACATATATATATATAAACTGAATCTTTTGGGCTATAACACCTGAAACATTGTAAATCAACTATACTTCCATTTAAAAAAAAAAAGTGAAAGGCAACTGAAGTGTAAGACCTAGAAGGGAACTTCCAGAAAATAAGTTTAGGGAAACAGGCTTGAGGAGAAAGAAATGGCAACCCACTCTGGTATTCTTGCCTGGAGAATCCCATGGACAGAGGAGCCTGGCAGGCTACAGTCTATGGGATCGCAAGAGTCAGACACAACTGAGTGACTAAACCACCAGCATGTTGTAAAAAGCACTGACTGTTTCAAACAATGATGTGATATAATCATATCTAAACTCTAGTTATCAGCATGGGAGTGGATTGAAACAGAGAAAACTAGAGCTGGGGAAACCAAGCTGAAGAAAACAGAACTAGGACAGAACTAAACAGAGAAGGAAAGAAAGACCCTTGACTATTACAGTACCAACAGACTATAATATTTTCCAAGGATTTACCAGGCATTTTCAAGCCGACTGCTTTTCAAAACGTAGTGTCTTTACATCTGCCCTAGACTCTGCTCAGTCATTATTACAATCCCCTGTTGCTTACTCCTTGGAAGAAAAGTTATGACCTACTTAAATAGCATGCTGAAAAGCAGAGACATTACTTTGCTAACAAAGGTCCGTCTAGTCAAGGCTATGGTTTTTCCTGTGGTCATGTATGGATGTGAAAGTTGGACTGTGAAGAAGGCTGAGCGCCAAAGAATTGATGCTTTTGAACTGAGGTGTTGGAGAAGACTCTTGAGAGTCCCTCGGACTGCAAGGAGATCCAACCAGTCCATTCTGAAGGAGATCAACCCTGAGATTTCTTTGGAAGGAATGATGCTAAGGCTGAAACTCCAGTACTTTGGCCACCTCATGCGAAGAGTTGACTCCTTGGAAAAGACTCTGATGCTGGGAGGGACTGAGGGGCAGGAGGAGAAGGGGACAACAGAGAATGAGATGGCTGGATGGCATCACTGACTCTATGGACGTGAGTCTGAGTGGACTCCGGGAGATGGTGATGAACAGGGAGGCCTGGCGTGCTGCAATTCATGGGGTCGCAAAGGGTCGGACATGACTGAGCAACTGAACTGAACTGATTGATAGATAAGGAAACTGAGGCATAGCAAAATTAGAGAACTTCCCATGGTTACAAGTAGATCAAGAGACTTTGAATCAAATCTGAGTCCAGAGGCACATCTATTGAGAAAGAGAAGATAAAGAGTTAATGGGAGGGGGGCGGTTAGCAGCTAATCATTTCTCTCCATCTCTGCTTTTCACAAACAGTAACCCTTTCATTAAACATTTTCATTACAATAGGAAAAAAAATGAATCCTTTGCAGTGCTTCTAATTAATTTCACAGGCTAATAAAGAAATCGTGGTGCAGCTTAATGGAGATTCATTAACAATATTATGATATTGTACTATTTTAGAGGCTGAGAAAGATTCGTCGAGTACAATGGGTTTTTCTTCCTTAATTTTATCTTCTTATCCTCAGTACTTTGCACAATGGAGCAGGGAGACTCACAATAATTTGTTAAATAGAGACTTGGATGTCAACTAGACCAATCTGGTTTTGCAAATGACAAACCTGAGACCCACTTAATCTTATGACTTGAGAAGGCAGGGCACAAAACTCACATCTTCTGACTTCAGTGAGCCAGGAAAATTTTTACAAAGAATGCATTCATTTTAATAGAATGGTTATAGGAATAGCACAGAGAACCAACATTGCAAATATGTATTTGTACTAGGAAAGTACAGTCAACAGATGAAATGTACTATATCATAAAAAGTCAACAAAAAACATTTAGCTGCCACAGATAAGAAATTTATAGGTTTTAAAATGCTTAAAAACTGGCATTGTACAGAACAATTTAACAAATGTATCTGTACCTGTTCTAATGTGGAATTTCTGAAATTTATTTACTGAAACAGTTTGACTTGTCTTGGTTCTTTGTGCCTTAATTTTTATTAAAATTCACACATGACTGAAAATGGAAAAATAAAATAACTGCTGATATATGATTCTATGACCTGTATTTTCATTAATTATCATACACTTAAGTGCCTTTGGGCCACTTTGGGCCACGTTGAAAACTGTCAACAACAGGAAGAATAAATCTGTTGTTTACCTAGAAATGAAATATTACTTATAGAGGATTTCAGCAAGTTCTCCACATATGACTCTTTAGAGTCTAGTAAGTTGCTTTCTATTGGCCTTCTATAATTTATTATTTCATCAATATTCATGTTAAAAAGACTTGAAAATTAGACGTGTTCCACAGTTCCTAGATGTTGTGCATGCTAAGATGTTTGAAGGAGTTAATTATCACTGAGAGGATATTCATAACTTCCAAGCTTAAAATCAGCCCTTAAATTGTACAAGTAAGGGAAAGGAAATGTTGCTGTCAATTTTCTGTGAATTTCA
This sequence comes from Oreotragus oreotragus, assembly GCA_006410675.1. Taxonomy (NCBI): domain Eukaryota; kingdom Metazoa; phylum Chordata; class Mammalia; order Artiodactyla; family Bovidae; genus Oreotragus; species Oreotragus oreotragus. Next base: position 250,557 of record SJYX01002473.1, read on the forward strand.
TCCATGATGCATAATACATTTTTCTTTCTTAATCTGGGCAAAATTATGTTTTTAATTATTAAAAATGTTCTAAAATGTTCTACATTGTCACCCTAATGTTAACCAGTTGTAGTACAACAGAGATGCAAAGATTTAATGATCCTTGAAAAAGAAATTAGATATATTTGTGCACTTCTTGAGTCTCAAGCATATTTGTTTTGTTTTTACTTTCCTTCTCAAAAAGCAATTTAAAAAGTGAAGTCAATGTAGTATAAATATTTTGCTTTCCCATCAATTTCAAAGATAAAAGGGGTAGTTTAATGGAGTGTGAGAAACAGCATCAATTTTATAAAGACTTTTATTCTCAGTGTGGAAGCTTTTAAGGACATTCCCTTTTGAAAAGAAAACAACATAAGAATACATTTTATACTCTATTTTTACATTGTTTTAAGACTATTATGCTGCCATGTTTTGCCCACTCATTCAGATTAACTAATTATTTCATAGGACTATAAATCAGCTTATGTGACTCAATATCAGTGAAACCAATCAAAAATTGGACAGAAGACCTTAACAGACATTTCTTCAAAAAAGACATACAGAGGGCCAAGAGGTACATGAAAAGATGCTCAACATCACTAATTATTAGAGAAATGCAAATCAAAACCACAGTGAAGTATCACCTCACCCTGGTCAGAATGGCCATTAAAAAATCTATAAACAATAGGCTGGAGAGAGTGTGGAAAAAAGGAAACCCTTCTACGCTATTGGTGGGAATGTAACTTGGTGCAGCCCCTATGGAGAACAGTATGGAGTTTCCTTAGAAAGCTAAAAATAAAGTTACCATTTTTTTTTTTGAGCCAGCAATTCCACTCTTGGGCGTATATCCAGAGAAAAACACGGTTCAAAAGGCTACATCCACCTCAGTGTTCATCACAGCGTGGTTTACCACAGCCAAGACATGGAAAAAATCTGAACGTCCATCAACAGATAGATGGATAATGAAGATGGGTAGGTATATACAATGGAACATTACTCAGTCATTAAAAAGAATAAAATAATGGCATTTGAAATACGGATGGATCAGGAGATTATCACACTAAGTGAAGTAAGTCAGACAAAGAAAGACAAATATCCTATGGTATCGCTTATACATAGAATCTAAATAATACAAATGAATTTACTTACAAAACAGACTCATAGACTCAGAGAACAAATTTATGGTCACCGAGGAGGAAGGGATAGGAGAGAGGGATTGACCGGGAATTTGTAACTGATACATGCACACTGCTATATTTAAAATAGATAACCAATGAGGAACTACTGTATAGTACAGAGAACTTTGCTCAATATATTATAATAACTTAAATGGGAAAACAATTTGAAAAAGAATAGACACTCATATATATATAACCAAATCATTTGCTGTGCAATTGAAACTAACACAACATTGTTAATCAACTGTACTCCAATATAAAATTTAAAAAAAAAAAATTAGACCAGAATACCAGCACCAAATCAGGACTAAGCAAAAGCACCATGGAGTGCCAGTATATTGCACTTTGTGGTTGTTTATATCTATCTGTGTGTGCTCAGTCGAGTCCAACTCTTTGCGATCCATGGACTGTAGCCCGCCAGGCTTCTCTGTCCTTGGAATTTTCCAGGTAAGAACAGTGCTGTGAGTTGCTGTTTCCTCTTCCAGGGAATCTTTCCAACTCAGGGATCGAACTCACATCTCCTGCAGCTCCTGCATTGCAGGTAAATTTTTTACCACTGAGCCATTGGGTATCCCCCTAACTAGACATAGTATTACAAATTCATAAGAAATGTTTCTCATACATTTTCTAATCCGTCAGATGTTAAATGACTTGAAAGCCTGAGTGAGATTAATTAGAAAGCTACAGATTGTATGCCATCTTCTAAAAATACAACCCTATTTGAAGTAGATTTCATATGGCTGGTTGCAGACTTTCCAGAGAGAGTTACACAGAATCTATCAGACTCTTAAGATCAACTAAATAATCAAATACACATCTGAGCACATTTCATACAAGGACTATGCACACCACTGAAGAAATCATTACCTAAAGCATTTGTTAATGATGAAAATTAGCAATCTTATCTGTCTACAGATAATAAAGCTTGTGAAAAATTTCTCCAATAAACAGCTGTAGCAAATTATTTTCTATTTTGCATGCTGTGTTATTTTGAAATTTTAAAAACAAAATTAAGATGAACTTTTAATTGAGAAAAATAAGTTTTAATAACTTCACACATAGGTAGATCTAGATAATACAAATTACAAAAAGTAGAAACTATAAACATTCCAAAACACTTTTTTTGATGTTTTATTTCACTTTGATGAGGTTTTACTTATTCACTTTTTATTTTATAAATTATTATTTTCTTGTCAAGTCTAAGATCACTGCTCAGCCCTGGATTCTGGATATTTGAATCAATGTGTTTTTCCTAAACATTTTATAGTTTTACATTTTATATTTAAGTCGTGGATGCATTTTGAGGTTTGTTTTTTGTTTTTTGTTTTTTTTAAATAAGGTGTGAGATGTAAGTCAAGATTTGTTTTTTGCCAGTGGATATCTGACTGCTCCATATGTCTTCAACCAGCTGTCCCCCCTCCACTGAATTGCTTTGTTGCACATTTGTCAAAAATCAGGTAAATCAATGTGGGCGTTTTTCATGTGTTCTCCATTTTGAATTATTTATGTGTTTGTCTATTCAGTAATATCACAATATAGATATTTGCCAAGACTTGCTGCTGCTGCTGTTAAGTCGCTTCAGTCATGTCCAACCCTGTGTGACCCCATAGACAGCAGACCACCAGGCTCCTCCGTCCATGGGATTTTCCAGGCAAGAACACTGGAGTGGGTGGCCATCGCCTTCTCCTGGCAAGACTTAATGTAGGGTAGAGTGATTCCTTGAGCCTCCTTCTTTGTCAGGATTGTTTCAACTATTCCATGACCTGAGCATTTTGGTATAAATTTCAGAATGTTAGTCTATGTGAATGAAAAGTTTGTGGGAATTTTGATAAGAATTGTATTAAATCTTTAAAAAGTTTTTGAGAGAATAAATGTCTACTATGTTAAGTGTTCTAATTCATGAACACAATACATCATTCCTTTCATTTAGAGGAATGTTCAATGTTAGAACTTGGGGAAGTTCTTTCAGCAATACTGGTAATTTTCATTTTACAGATGCTATTCAATGTTTTAGAAAATGTATGCCTCAATTCAAGTTATCAGCTAGTAGGAACTAATTCTACAATTACATCATCATATAGATTGTTCTCTATCTATCAGATCTAGTCCCTTAAATCTGTTTCTCACTTCCACTGTATAATCATAAGGGAGTTGATTTAGGTCATACCTGAATGGTCTAGTGGTTTTCCCTACTTTTCAATTTCAGTCTGAATTTGGCAATAAGGAGTTCATGATCTGAGCCACAGTCAGCTCCTGGTCTTGTTTTTGTTGACTGTATAGAGCTTCTCCATCTTTGGCTGCACAAAATATAATCAATCTGATTTTGGTGTTGATATCTGGTGATATCCATGTGTAGAGTCTTCTCCTGTGTTGTTGGAAGAGGGTGTTTGCTATGACCAGTGCATTTTCTTGGCAAAACTCTATTAGTCTTTGCCCTGCTTCATTCCGCATTCCAAGGCCAAATTTGCCTGTTACTCCAGGTGTTTCTTGATTTCCTACTTTAGCATTCCAGTCTCCTATAATGAAAAGGACATCTTTTGGGGGTGTTAGTTTTAGAAGTTCTTGTAGGTCTTCATAGAACTGTTCAGCTTCAGCTTCTTCAGCAATACTGGTCGGGGCACAGACTTGGATTACCGTTGATATTGAATGATTTGCCTTGGAAACGAACAGAGATCATTCTGTCATTTTAGAGACTGCATCCAAGTACTGCATTTCAGACTCTTTTGTTGACTATGAAGGCTACTCCATTTCTTCTGAGGGATTCCTGCCCGCAGTAGTAGATATAATGGTCATCTGAGTTAAATTCACCCATTCCAGTCCATTTTAGTTCGCTGATTCCTAGAATGTCAATGTTCACTCTTCCCATCTCTTGTTTGACCACTTCCAATTAGCCTTGATTCGTGGACCTGACATTCCAGGTTCCTATGCAATATTGCTCTTTACATCATTGGACCTTGCTTCTATCGCCAGTCACATCCACAACTGAGTATTGTTTTTGCTTTGGCTCCATCCCTTCATTCTTTCTGGAGTTATTTCTCCACTGATCTCCAGTAGCATATTGGGCACCTACCAACCTGGGGAGTTCCTCTTTCAGTATCCTATCATTTTGTCTTCTCATACTGTTCATGGGGTTCTCAAGGCAAGAATACTGAAGTGGTTTGCCATTCCCTTCTCCAGTGGACTACGTTGTGTCAGACCTCTCCACCATGCCTGCCTGTCTTGGGTAGCCCCAAGGGGCATGGCTTGGTTTCATTGAGTTAGACAAAGCTGTGGTCCTAGTGTGATGAGATTGACTAGTTTTCTGCGAGTATGGTTTCAGTGTGTCTGCCCTCTGATGCCCTCTTGCAACACCTACCATCTTACTTGGGGTTTCTCTTATCTTCGACATGAGGTATTTCTTCATGGCTCCTCCAGCAGAGCACAGCCGCTGCTCCTTACCTCGGACGAGGGATATCTCCTCACCGTCACCCTTCCCGATCTTGAACGTGAAATAGCTCCTCTAAGCCCTCTGGCACCCATGCAGCCACCACTCCTTGGACATGGGGTTGCTCCTCCCGGCTGCCGCCCCTGGCCTCAGGCACGGGGCAGCTTCTATTGGCTGCCGCCCCTGATCACTGCAGATGGTGACTGCAGCCATGAAATTAAAAGACGCTTACTCCTTGGAAGAAAAGTTATGACCAACCTAGATAGCATATTCAAAAGCAGAGACATCACTTTGCCAACAAAGGTCTGTCTAGTCAAGGCTATGGTTTTTCCAGTGGTTATGTATGAATGTGAGAGTTGGACTGTGAAGAAAGCTGAGTGCCAAAGAATTGATGCTTTTGAACTGTGGTGTTGGAGAAGACTCTTGCAAGTCTCTTGGACTACAAGGAGATCCAACCAGTCTATCCTAAAGGAGATCAGTCCTGGGTGTTCTTTGGAGGGAATGATGCTGAAGCTAAAACACCAATACTTTGGCCACCTCATGTGAAGAGTTGACTCACTGGAAAAGACTCTGATGCTGGGAGGGATTGTGGGCAGGAGGAGAAGGGGACGACCGAGGATGAGATGGTTGGATGGCATCACTGACTCAATGGATGTGAGTCTGAGTGAACTCTGGGAGTTGGTGATGGACGGGGAGACCTGGCGTGCTGTGATTCATGGGGGCTAAAAGAGTCGGACACGACTGAATGATGAACTGAACTGAACTGATACAGCTCAGGGAACTCTAGTCAATACTTTGTAAAGGCCTATATGGGACAAGAATCAGAAATGTGTGGATATATGTATAAGCATAACAAATTCATTCTGCTGTACATCTGAAACTAACACAACATTGTAAATCAACTATACTAAAAAACAATTTTTTTGGAAAATAGGAAAAAAACAGTAAATTCTATAAACTATATTGATCTTTGTCATAGGCAACAAACATATGTTAAAATATAAGTAAAGATATATATATAATCTCCCAAAATAATAATATGAAATTTCCTATATGAGTTTTAATACAAATATTACTTATTCATTGACAACCTACTATCTGTATGCAGGTCAGGAAGCAACAGTTAGAACTGGACAAGGAACATCAGACTCGTTCCAAATAGGAAAAGGAGTACGTCAAGGCTGTATATTATCACCCTGCTTATTTAACTTATATGCAGAATACATCATGAGAAATGCTGGACTGGAAGAAACACAAGCTGGAATCAAGATAGCCAGGAGAAATAGTATTAACCTCAGATACGCAGATGATACCATCTGAATGGCAGAATGTGAAGAAGAACTAAAGAGCCTCTTGATGAAAGTGAAACTGGAGAGTGAAAAAGTTGGCTTAAAGCTCAACATTCAGAAAACGAAGATCATGGCGTCTGGTCCCATCACTTCATGGCAGATTGATGGGGAAACAGTGGAAACAGTGAGAGACTGTGATTTTGGGAGGCTCTCAAATCACTGCAGATGGTGACTGAAGCCATGAAACTAAAAGACGCTTACTCCTTGGAAGGAAAGTTATGACCAACCTAGTTAGCATATTCAAAAGCAGAGACATTACTTTGCCAACAAAGGTCCATCTAGTCAAGGCTATGGTTTTTCCTGTAGTCATGTATGGATATGAGTGTTTGACTATAAAGAAAGCTAAGTCCCAAAGAGTTCATGCTTTTGAACTGTGGTATTAGAAAAGACTCTTGAGAGTCTCTTGGACTTCAAGGAGATCAAATCAGTCCATCCTAAAGGAGATCAGTCCTGGGTATTCATTGGAAGGACTGATGTTGAAGCTGAAACTCCAGTACTGCGGCCACCTGATGCGAAGAGCTGACTCATTGGAAAAGACCTTGATGCTGGGAAAGATTGAAGGCAGGAGGATAAGGGGATGACAGAGGATGAGATGGTTGAATGGCATCACCAACTCAATGGACAGGAGTTTGGGTAAACTCCAGGAGTTGGTGATGGACAGGGAAGCCTGGCTTGCTGCAGTCCATGTGGTCACAAAGAGTCAGACACGACTGGGCGAATGAACTGAACTGAACTGATGGGTTCTATAATTATTCAAAAAAAACATAATCATACCCCTGAATTTTTTATTTTTATTTGTTATACTCCCCAGAAATAATATTAATCTCATACTTCATATAAGATTATACCTATACATATAATCATACTTCTATCTTAGAATCATATCAATTGGCAAAGGAAAGTCAAATAATGTTGAGACATGATATGATCAGAATAAAATACATATTGCCAGTTGTACACTGTACAATGACAGTTGCCCAGACTGCTAGAAGCTAAAATTCAGCTCATGTACTTCACCAAAGCATGTGCATTGGAGCACTGTTTTCACAAAGGAGCACTGTTTTCACAAAGATTTAATATAGACATATAACAGATGCCTTGTGTGGCATATCAGAAGTGATGGTGTTCTCTAAGTTTCCCTCTAGCTTTAAAATTCTAAAGAGGTTCCAAGGAGACAGACATAATCAGACATGAATATATTGGAACAAGCTTCATGCACCAAGTAGAACTTAAACTGGATCTTGAAGAATTAGTACAGAAAAGATTAGGCACAGAATTGCTAGTGAAAGAAAAACAAACTTTTAATACACAATGGTGAGAATGTATGTATTGTATTTAAGGAAAAGAATTACTGCTAGGAATCTGTAAATCCACATTCAGGTAACTATATTCTCAATAAAAAATTTTTCGATGCAGGAGTGAAATAGATTTTGAAGAATAAATTGAATTCTCCTGTGTGTAGATTAGGAGATAAGAAAGTAAACAGAAAAACCCTAGAAATTACATGTTGGACCATGCCCAGATAGCACCAAGCAACACAGGTTAGATGACTAAAGGTAGCAGACAGCTAACATAAAGACTTTTGAAATTTTGCATCTTCAGAAGTACAATTTCCTTTGCAGGTGATCAGCAGATCAATGCTTCTGTTGTGTAAAAAAATATATATACAGATCTTTCCATCTGCTAAGCCTCCACAGTTGCTGAAATGTTTTCGCCACTGATATTATGAAGAAATGGTTACTCACACACAAACAAATCATCTATAATGGCATTGCTTGCTCAAACATAGCTGATCATTTACTAAAAAAATTATGAGCATGTTGCCTACCGTGTTTGGCAACAATCCACAAAACTAATACCATTTTATGCCTCAAGGTTTTTGCTAATATAAATACATTTTTCAGGGTAGGAATAATTTGAGAAACCACAGTGTTCTGTAGCTCATCATTGGAAATGATAATTAGCACATCAGTAAATTACCTGTAGAATTTTATTTCCATGAACAAGAAAATAATGTTATCTCAGTGCAGCAGGCTGATATGAATTATGACTTTCATAAAAATGAACCCTTATGATTATCCACCAAAGGTGTGAATCCATGACAGTGATGTTACTATTTCAGAAGCTCATTATTCTGAAGTACAGAATAATGTTCATAGAATATTTTCAAGTCCCTAAAATTGCTTGAACACAAGTATGTCCTGCTCCATTTCCTTCCCTCTGAGATCAGGGTGCTAAACATTTCGTTTTTTCCCTTTGTTTAGTTGGTATCCTTAAATACTCCAAGAAAATCTCTTCAAATGTATTGACAGAAGATTACTATTATATCATAACTTAATTTTACTGATTAAAATTTCAAGAAGAAAGCTGGTTAAAAGGCTCATGATATGAAATGTGCCAGATAGATAGATATGCAATTGTCATCTGCACAGTATTTACACATTACTTTAAATTTCAAAACAGCTTTTAAAATTTAAAAAACATGCCTCTTTCTCCACTTTTCAGTGATAATTTTATCTTTTATCATTAAGTAGTTTACAGAAAAGAAATGTGGCGGTTTTTTTCTGTTTTTCTGCTAAAAATTATTGAGAGAATATATCTCATCTGAGTGCTTTAAGTTATCCAGTTAGAAATCTAAACATCACTGCGACTAATTGCTTTGCAAAAAAAAAAGTCATGAAATAATAGGATTAACATACTGAGGTGGGATTTTAGAAATAATCTAATCTTCAAAAACTGCCATGCTTAAATCCATTCTACATGGATCAGAGCAAGTTCTTTACTCTGTGTTTCAATAACTTCATTCACAAAAAACTGATTACCTTTAATACAGTATGTTCTGTCTTTATAGACTTATGGCAGTGATTCTTTACATCCTCCATAGGTTTTATCCACTGTTCCATGCTCCATGGATGGAGTTTACCCTCTAGCTTGCAGTTCTTTAACATTTATATCTAGATAAGGTTTAGGAAAGCAGAACTCTCTTTAGTAAGACCTCTAGACATTAAGTCCTGCTACTGAGACCCAGTCCCCATAATTGAAATGCAACCTCCTACTCTAGAAGACCTCTGCTACCTCCTGTGGCCTGCAAGCAATCCTCTAATGGAAAGAGAAAATCTTATTCTTTCAGTTGCTGAAGGATCTTGGACAAGGTATTTCACGTAGCTAAGCCTCCGTTTCCCCATCCGTAAAATAGGGATTAGAATAACTATTTCATAAAGTTATTATAAGGATTAGATGGGACAATGCTTTTAAGTGTTTAGTGTGTTTCCTAGAATATGATAAGTACTCATTCGTTGGGGATTAGAATAACTATTTCATAAAGTTATTATAAGGATTAGATGGGACAATGCTTTTAAGTGTTTAGTGTGTTTCCTAGAATATGATAAGTACTCATTCGTTGTTGTCCAACTCTTTGCAACTCTGTGGACTACAGCATGCCAGGCTCCTCTGTCCTTCACTGTCTCCTGGAGTTTGCTCAAACTCACATCCATGAGTCATATCCGATCATCTCATTCTCTGTTGCCCCCTTCTCCTTTTGCCTTCAATATATCCCAGCATCAGGGTCTTTTCCAATGAGTCCACTCTTCACATACGGTGGCCAAAGTATTGAAGCTTCAGCTTTAGTATCAGTTCTTCCAATGAATATTCAAAATTGATTCCCTTTAGGATGGAATGGTTTGATTTCCTTGCAGTCCAAAAGATTCTCAAAAGTCTTCTCTAGCACCACAATTTGGAAAGATCAAAACACTCATAAGCATTCAGTTCGGTTCAGTTCAGTCGCTCAGTTGTGTCCAACTCCCTGCCACCTCATGGATCACAGCATGCCAGGCCTCCCTGTCCATCACCAGCTCCCAGAGTTCACTCAGACTCACGTCCACCGAGTCAGCGATGCCATCCAGCCATCTCATCCTCTGACGTCCCCTTCTCCTCCTGCCTCCAATCCCTCCCAGCATCAGAGTCTTTTCCAATGAGTCAACTCTTCACATGAGGTGGCCAAAGTACTGGAGTTTCAGCTTTAGCATCATTCCTTCCAAAGAAATCACAGAGCTGATCTCCTTTAGAATGCACTGGTTGGATCTCCTTGCAGTCCAAGGGACTCTCAAGAGTCTTCAACACCACAGTTCAAAAGCATCAATTATCATAAGCATTAGTTAAGGTTAATTCACCATCTCAGACAAATTTCTTCTTTCTCTAATATTCTCTCCTGGCTTAGAAAATACAAATATGTGTATAACGGCCAAGAATAAATATCCACATATTTAGGATATAATACACAAAATTTTGTAACAATGTCTGTCTGTAAATTTGCACATAAATGCAAATAAACACTTATCTGGCTTCAACAGCAGGTGGATTTAGGTAAGCAGAACACAGCTAAATGACTGGGATTGTGTCCATTTTACCAATACATTTTATAATATGCTGTCTATATTTTAATTGCAACACCTGCTGCTAATTTCTGAAAGGAAAATTTTTGTTATATGCTTTAATTAGATTAGCTGAATAAATATTGCCATGTAGTTACCCATTACATTTTCTACAGCTATTTAGTGTTTCTGTAAAAATCTTTTCATTTTAAGAAATACAGTGGCAAAATTTAGCATAAAATTCTATCAAGCATCCTACTAAATCCATGGTTAGCTAGCCTGCATGATGATATTAAAATAAAAAGTTATTGTCCTGCCCTAAAACCTAGCAGATCTTCAGGCAAGGAAGACAAATTAGAAAGCTTTTGCAATAATTATGGAAAGAATAGGGATGAATGAAAGAAGGATAAGCTGAAGGGAAAAAGGGAGATACTAACGAGAAAATGTTGCTAAGATAAATCAAAAGCGTTTGCAAATCAACTGGGTGTGGAAAATGGGAAAGAATGAGGAATAAAAATATTTTCCTTTTTTTCTAACTCAAAATCACTGAGTTGGTAAACCTTGTCAAGTCTATCCCGACAACTCTAAAATTAGAGGCAAAATAAGAATGTAATCCTCTTCAGTTAGATAAATCTGAGTTTAAGTCTCAGTTCCACCATTTGTGATCCACAGGACTGTGGGAAAACTTGTTAATTTCCTTGAGATTGGATTTTGTAGACTGTGAAATAGTGATGACCCCTGAATTGGGTTATCTCTATCACTCAACTCAAATGAAAATATGCAAAAAGACCCTTTAAGTTTTTTTCAGCTCAGTTCAGTTCAGTCCATTTCAGTCGCTCAGTAGTGTCCGACTCTGCAACCCCATGAATTGCCACACACCAGGCCTCCCTGTCCATCACCAACTCCTGGAGTTCACTCAGACTCACATCCATCGAGTCAGTGATGCCATCCAGCCATCTCATCCTCTGTCGTCCTCTTCTCCTCCTGCCCCCAATCCCTCCCAGCATCAGAGTCTTTTCCAATGAGTCAACTCTTCTCATGAGGTGGCCAAAGTACTGGAGTTTCAGCTTTAGCATCATTCCTTCCAAAGAAATCCCAGGGCTGATCTCCTTCAGAATGGACTGGTTGGATCTCCTTGCAGTCCAAGGGACTCTCAAGAGTCTTCTCCAACACCACAGTTCAAAAACATCAATTCTTTGATGCGCAGCCTTCTTCACAGTCCAACTCTCACATCTATACATGACCACTGGAAAAACCATGGCCTTGACTAGACGGACCTTAGTCGGCAAAGT